>JAKOGI010000207.1:895000-907669 GCA_029747015.1 Carnegiea gigantea
ATTAAACATTGAGTAGTCTACACTAGCTTACCAGTCCACCCTTAAGTGGAGAGCTCCAGCAGGTTAGTGGGGCAATCAGGTGAATTTGTCCAACTGCCAAAGTTAAATCATTTGCTTTTATGAACTCAACTTTCAGTCATTAAATTAATAATTAATTAATTAGAAAGACGGACGGACCCAAACGGGCCGTACTTGAAAGGGGAGCGCACGACGCCGTTCAGTACAACTAAGCACCACCGTCGTACCTTACGGTGCGTGCCAGCTTTCCCGTCACTTTTTCAGTTTTTCTTTTCTTTTTCCTCCTTCCATCCAATCAGTTTTAAAAAAAAAAATTAATTCAAAGGCAGCCAGTTGCAAATAAGAATGAAAGTGTATCACATATTCACATTTGAATTACAAAAAATGTTAAGAGTACCAAAAGTTGACTCAAAGTATCAAAACTTATACTGATTCGATTAGCCAGTTATCAAATATAATTCATAAGAAATAATCTCCTAAAGGTTTGAAAATAATATTTGCTTTTATTTTGACAGGTTAGTTATTTGTATTTGAATTCCATGCATCTGTCTATTAAAATTAAAGGTAAAAAGAGATGTAGGGGTAAAAACCCCAATAAGCATATATATATATATATATATATATATATATATATATATAATATATATATATATATATATATATAATATATATATATATATATATATATATATATATATAAAATACATGTATGATAATGACAATCATGTGGCTTCTGTTGGCATGGGAAAATATTGTGTCCCCTGATCAGTTTTATCACATCTCTTTATTTGATTTGATTAAGAGGAAGAGGTGTGTCCTTATCACTGATTTCATATTCTGCCTAATAAAATTTCTATAATTTGTAGTCAGCAATAATCAGACAATTAGCAGCATATTTTCTCTTTCTAAGTAGGATAAAACAGAGGTAATAATTCAGAACGATTGATTTATGTGGATTTAGTGCACAAGTTGAGGGGCAAGAACATCTATTTTTCTTTTTTTTTCCCTAGTCTTATAAATAAGACATTAGAGAAGATTTGAAAATTAAATGATATGATCCTTATATCCTAACAAGTGGGGGCAATGTGTTGTGGGGAAATTAAAACAACAATTAAGGAGAAAGAGTGCATGCACCTTAAAACACACGTGGGCCCATGAAGGCCTTGTTTTGACCAATCAAATAATTTTAAGGTATTAACCTTAATTATGTAAGAATATTGTTAGAATACAAAAAATAAAACGTTGCCTCCTTAAATCCAAATTTAGGCAAAACTTGGTGATTGGTTAGTTACCATTCAACAAATTGAGAGATGGTCGTGAGTGCCACATGTCGCAAAGCCAATGGGGACCAATCTAATATTTGGTGGAAATATGATTGGTTGGATTAAGGGAGAAAAATACAAAGGAATTTTGGCAGCATTTCAAATGGGGGAGGAATAAATATATCTAGTTCTTGATAAAAAGAAGTAATCAGGAGAGGGAAAAGAGGGGTTGCACATGGGCGTGGGCCAGATATGTGATGGTTTATTTGCGTGAGCATCTTTCTTTGATTTCGCGTCGGATTGGCTAATTGGTTGTTGAGGAGAAAGCTTTTTGTTTAGGAGGAGGGGCGTGTCAGCGTGTGTGTTAGAGGGCCAGCCGTGCATGTGGTGGGTTTGGATGGTACATTGCAACACTTCGTGCACCAAAACGATGTCCAAAGGTACTCCCAAGTTCTTTAAAAAAATCATATGTTGAAAAACTGGACTAAGAAATTGAAAATCCAATTGGAAAAATCAACTAATTGAATCAATTTCTTTACAAATTTAGTGGATTTCGAATTAGTATTAATTAAGTTAGCTCATGAAGTGAGGGAAAAAATGAATAAAAATCGCACTAATGAAAGCTTGACCCTATGATCATTAAGTTTCAAGAGGTCAGTTTACCGCCTATAATTTCCCCTCAAACAAAATGTGGCACATACGAGCCCCCAAGTTTTAGTCTTGAGATATGGAGGCTGATATCCATACAAGTGACTTTGATGCCCATTTGGACGTGCATTTTTAGTTGTCAATATGATGTAATTAGGCATTGTTCTTTTCGTAGGTTAATTTTAAAATACCAACCTCAACCCACTTCAACCTACTTTCACTATTTTAATCAAGTTCAGTTTATCACATAAAAAAAATTCAACCAACTTTAACTCACCTCAACTCACTTCAACCAATTTAATCCACCTCAACTCACTTCAACCTACGTCAATCTGCTATACCCTTTTACTCACCCCAATTTACCTATGGAAAAAACATACCCTTAATGTGGTACAAAATTCCCTACACATTTATTCACACTCCTCCTCCACTCCTCCCCCCTTCTACCATGTTGGAACTTATTCAAATACAGTGAATGCAAATGAGAGAAATTGACTCTATAATTTTACGTAGTCAAGGACATAGTAAATATATGCTAGATGCTAATGAATATATTTGGCAATAATTACTAAATATCCTACTAATAGAGCTAAAGTAAGTACATTCATACACAACGGGTTGTAAAAACTAGTACAAACGTGTCAATTAGTTTAAGTCGAGATAATATCAAGTCATACAATAATGGGTTGAGTTAATAACAAGTAGCCATGTAGGGCATTTAGAGTATGTTATTTGTTCGCCAACATTACATGGCTAGATATTTTTCTTAGCTTGTCTATCATATGCTACAGTTGCTTAATATACATAAGGCTCTGTTCTTTTCTATGATAGGGAGCAATAAGCTTACAACTTACAGCTCCTTACAGCGCTACCAAATTCTCATAGCTTCTTGCGTCTTCTTACATTTTCATAATTTTCTTACATTTTTTTTCATCTCCTTTACAATAATTATGGCTAATGTATATTTTTTGCGCTTGTTTTTATCATATTACTTTATAAAAAATGTATTGATTTCTATTTTTTTGATATTTGTTCAATACATGACATAATATTTGTATAAGACAATATATTTTTATATACTATCAACATGAAAAATTGTATATATTTTCATGAATATAATATCTATACAACATATTAGTTCAAAATTATTATAATACATATAATATTTTCTCAACAATTATAACATAATAAACCTATATGGTGAATTGTATTATGGCTTTTGGAAAGCATAGACAAAATAAGTAAAAATGCACTTAAAATTATAATACAAACATTTTATTCATATTTGATCGGTTTCAACGTGAATTATATATGAAAATAGTCAAACTGCAGGTGATAAAAATATTTTGGTTATTTCATCCATAAGTTGATCTAGGATAATTTGGTTGCTATCATTTCTTTTTTGATCCCTCTGTTTTCCTAACCATATATATTAATATATATATATATATATATATATATTGGTATATATATATATATATATATACAACACCCACCCACACACACACACACACACATACACACATCAACACTATACATATAATACATATATATACACATATACAGACACACACGCGCGGCGCGCGCACGATCTCACCGCATATGTATGTATGTTGTATGTATGTGATAATATATAATATATATAATATATTATATATATATAATCTATATATATAGATATATATAATATATATATATATATATATATCTAATTCATATATATATATATATATAGACACACACGCACACATGAACTATTGCTATCTTTATTTTGATAGTTTTTATATTTCATTAATGCTAGCTTAATATTTTGAAGGGTTTATTTTTATAAATTTTTGGTTATTGTATCTCAAAAATATTAATTTAATTTGTTAATTTAAATATTTTTTAATTTGAAGGACTCTATTCAACCTTTTTGAGAATTTACTATTTTATATTCAAGGATTTATTGTAATTAAAAAGAGATTTTTTTATTTGGTTATAGAGAGGTCAATGGAAAAAACGCTCAAGTTTAGAATTTATTTGGTTCTATAAATTTATGGTCAAATATTTATTTTATTGTTATTTAATTGGATTGTTTAAAGATTTATTCTCTTTAATTATGTTATTTTACTATTATTTTTGTTAACCAAAAATGATAATTTTAAAAATAATTTGGTCAGTGAATGTATAAAATTAATTTCATAAATATTATAGACATATTACATGAAATTTATTTTCATAACATAATTTACTTCACAAATCATACATTGTTAGAGACCAACAATTATATTATAGATCTAAAATTTATGCATAAAACTTTTTAAAAATTCTACAACTGCTTACATCTATCTTTATAACTTCTTACATTTTCTTACAGTTTTTTATATCTACTTAACAGTTCTTACAATTACTTACAGCTTTTTAGAGCCCCTTACATTTGCTTGTAGGTTATAAATTATAGCTACATCTTATTGAGAAGAAGAATAAGCTTTCTATTAACCATTCATACATACCATGATAATTATTATTATAACGTAGCTTTTTGTATAATATAACTTTAATTTAAAATCGTGTTAAAACAAGATGGGACAAGGTCAACTATCCAAAACCTAAATCAACATACTTTGTCATGTCAATGAACCGAACCAAATTATGCTCTGACCCATTACTCACGCTAATACGATTTATGTCAAACTAATGCTGCGTTTTATTTTTTGAACCCACACCTCATTCAAAGTCTTCGGAACCCAATAATCAGATACTGGTTAAATTTGGAGCCTTAAATGGAGGCTCAAGGGCCCCACTATCACAATTCACAGTTCTCACTTCTTACCAGCTGAACTGGCCTGCGGCGCATCATGCATGCGTCCCTTTTCTAAAATTCTATTTTATTGCGGTTATTTCCATGCATTTTTTTTTTAACCCTCTACATCTTGTTTGACTTGTCTATGTATATAATGGGGGATGAAAAATAAAATAATCTAGGGATCAAATGAACTTAATTATTTTCTTATTCTTACTTTTGGATGTTGAAGTTTATTTTATTTTATTACAGATGTGAACCACTAAGAATTCATCCTGGATGGAACCTTTTTTTTTCCCCCCCTAGTGCAGAGTTATGAAGCTCGAATGCCTATAGGGAAACCCAAAAAAGAAAAAAAATAGATGGCCAATGGTGATCCAGAAGCGACAAAGGGTGTTATTTATGAAGTGTAACATCCCTTGGTAGCTGCTTTAGCTATGATATCTACCACCAAGTTGAATGATCTAAGGTCAACTATGAGAAGAGTGCGTTTGGATGGTAAGAGCTGCAAACCTTACATATTTTCTTCAACTTTAGGCTAAACTTGTTGAATGTGGCAAATATAATTGAAAGAAATTCTAGATACTTTTGTTTAGGTGATTGATCAGATATTCTAGAACTGTATATAGTGTTTTAAGCATAGTGGTCTCGATTCAATCTAATTTAGAGTTGTTACCAACACACGTCACGCATGCAATATTTATGTTATTAAAAGCAGAAAGTCGTGACCTTAATTGCATTAATAATGTACTTTTTTGGAAAAGATTGCAGTGCCAACAGAGTATTTTTATGACTGATTTGGGACACACTAGATGAAGTTAATAAATCCTTCAATTCATAGTCAAACTCAACAAAAAATACTTAATGCAACTTCGATGCCTAATAATTATTGTAAGTTATGAGTCAAATACATGCAGTTCTCTTGAAGAGGAGGAGGGCATATGGTGTTCAAATATCTATCATGAACCAATTTTCATGTATTAAACTAAGGCAATAGATTCTTTAGTATGACACAATATAGTATGGTCAAAACTAGAAACTTTCTCATAAAGGGCAGACCAAATCAATGAAAGGTTTGAATCAAGAGAAGAGACCATATTTCCAATGGCATCAGTAGTGTGTGTGTGGATGCAAATTTGGCCAACTCACCGCATAAAAATGTTGACACCATATAATGTGACTTTACATGTGAAGTTAAGCCAATCGCTCACTCCAACAAAAGATTAGAACATCGACATATAAACCATTGTGGGTCATGTACTATGTATGATACGATCGATTCAACTCATCAAAATTCAAAGGCAGTCCCATCGCATGGGATGAGATACATCTATCCGTGATGTGGCTTGCCGGAGTAGTTTTCTTCATAGGTGTTTAATTATCTTCCTTAACTTGCTGTTCTTCCTTCTTGGGCGAAGAGTAGATCTGGGAATAGTATCGCCCTACCCTAACCCATCCATCAAACTGATCAAAGAAATCTCTTCAGTTCTCTGTCTATTTGATATACAAGAAGAGAGTAAGAGAAGTCTTAATTAACCCAATATAGCCATAGGACTTCCTAAAGTCAATCGCCCTAGACCAACAAGCACAAAGTTCCACCAGAAGGCATGCAAGACAGATGAAGTGCCTCAAAGAATCGCCAGAAAATAAACTCAGAATAATATAGAAACCAAATATTAAGATGCTAAAATCTATCAACAAAAAACTTCTTGTACAGAAGTCCCATATTAGATACAATACATGAAAGAGTTGATATTGAGTAAATTACTAAAAGTAATCACAAACGTAAACTCAATGCACTAAAAATCAGGGTTTTTGAAAGTTAATACTTTGGTCATGGAATGTCAATACTTCAAACTTAAAGACTAGCGTCCAATTCTATATTTTTGAGGTTATTTATTTTGCATATAGTGTCGCCACCACCACCACCAACAACAACACTTCCCAGTGCAAATTTATACATTATCACCGAATCAAAATATTTTAACTGTACTTGCTTTATTTGGAACGATTAAGAGGAGTTAAAAATTTAGATAAGATACATTTGACTTGGGACTCAGTTACTACAGTTCATCATACACAAGCACTAATTAATCTAAACATATAATTTGTTTACAAATTCTTATGTTATATGGTATCATAGTGGTTTATCATAAGATCGCCAAGAAGTAAATCCAAGTACAAAATTTGTTGCAATCGTCCAACACGGTGCTCCAAATATTATGCGTGGAATCTTTTTAAATTTAATACCCCGCGCTGCCACAAAACAAGATAACACATTTTTTTAAACCCCCCCCCCCCCCAAAAAAAAAAAAAAAAGAGTCCAACCCGGATCGTAATTATTTGGAAGTCCAGGGGTAAACCCGGGGTTTGGCTCTTATAAAGGGCGTCACCCGCCCTCGACTTCTCTTCCCTCACTTCTGTCTCTCTCTTTCTCTCTCTCATCTTCTCTGATCTCGAGACGAACCGCCATCACCTCACCACCAACGGCTCACCACTCCACTCCCAACACGCCAAGAACAACGGTAGAACTTTCCTTGGCAAAAATGTCGGCTGGGCTGGGCAAATGCAGCAAGATCCGCTGCATTGTGAGGCTACGGCAGATGCTGCGGCGGTGGAGGAACAAAGCCGCCGCGTCCTCCGCCCAGCGCCGCCTTCCTTCCGACGTTCCCGCCGGCCACGTGGCCGTCTGCGTCGGACCAAACTACAAGCGCTTCATAGTCCGGGCCACCCTCCTCAACCACCCCCTCTTCCAGAAGCTCCTGGCCCAGGCCGAGGAGGAGTTCGGGTTTTCTCACTCCGGGCCGCTCTCCATCCCCTGCTGCGATGAGTCCCTCTTTGAAGACATTCTCCGGTTCATGACCCGGTCCGACTCGACCCGGTTCGTCAACCTCGAGGACTTCCAGACTCAGAGATCCTACTGCCATCTCGCCTTCTGCAACCGCCCTGATTCTCGCCCACTTCTAGAGAAGTCCGTCTGGTCATAAACATCGACGACGGGTCCACCCGGCCGCGACTCGTCCGAGTTTAAGGTCCTTGAGATTTGAAAAATCTCAATCGGGGCAATTTTTCTTTTTTTCTTTTTTCAATTTCTGCTTACCAAATTATTAGTGTAGGTAAGTTGATCGATTTTTCTGAATTTTATTTGGGTTAAATGGGAATTATCTGGGGAAATGAGCTGAGTCAAACGGGCGAGTTGTTCCGAGTGAGAATGTGAGGAGACGGCAGAGGAGTGGTGGGGAAGGGGGAGCTGAGTTGACCACCGAGTCGTCCCGGGTTCGAATCGGAGCGAGACCAAGTTTGAGCCACTATGAAGCTCAACGTAGAAAAGAAGTCAATCAAGAGGCACAAAATGTTAAAAAGGAAGGGTCATTTTTGTAAATTTACTTTGAGCCATCCATTTGTACTCTGAATTATTGATTCAAGTGGAGAACATTTGTAGAGAGGTAGGGAAAAAAAAAATATTGGGAAAAGTGTAAAATGAATGATTTATCAAATGATAAAACTGTGAATTATTCAGCTGTCATTATTGCAAATAGTGTTTTTGGTGTTGGGAGTTATGATTGCGTTTTATGTTCAACCACGTGAAGGAAAGCAGCTCATCTTGGTTGTTTTTTACCTGCTATAAATTCTTGTCTTTCCTCATTTGTTATTTCTATTAGCACTATTTTCTTAATCACAAATTCTTATATAAGACTTAGGTTCTATTTTTTAATTGATAAATCTAAATTTATTGCCATCAATCAACTTCGTCATACATCAATTCACTTTATGAATTTCAATAAAAAAATATAAACTTTAACCGAATTCAACCAACTTCAATTCAATTCAACCAACTTCAACTCACTTCCTACTATTTTAACCAATTTTTACCCATCATATAAAAAAATTCAACTCACTTCAACCAATTTTAGCCTACTTCACCAAAAAAATACTCACTTCAATCTACTTCTACCAATCTCAACCAACTTCACTCACTATCAACGTATATTTTCCAACGAAAAGAACAGACCCTTACTGTTTTTTTAATAATTTTTGTTTCAATTATTGATACTTTTCCAAATGTGAATTTGGGTCAAATTGGCTAAATTATTTCAGGCTACTACTTTATTAGCAAATTGAATGCATACAGGCCAATTAATTAAGCATTTGTAGTCTTATATGCTACATTAGTGCAATTATTAATGCATACTTTAGCCACAAACACAGCAACATTGTATATGTCAATGTACCATGATCATACTCCTGATATAGGAAATTCCTGCTTTTTCTTTCCCCTATTTATAAATTTTAATTGAAAATTCACAGATTTTAGACGTAAAGGCCAATGATCAACCTTTTTTTTGTAGTTAAATTATTGTATTATATTGAGTCATTTTAGGTAGAACTTCAATTATATTCATTTGGAAAGAAGGTGGTTTTTTTTTTGGGGGGGGTAAATTCACCAAAGTAAAAAGCATTTCATTTCAATAATCATCTTTATATATTTTAGGACTTCGAATATCCATATATGTTAGAGCAAATGTTATTTTCGTTATATAAGAATTATAACCAATCTGTAATAATATGTGCACCAATCTCATGTCCTCTATCCATTTACATTCCTACTAGTTGAAGGCAATGTATCCATATGTAAAAAACATTCAAAATTTGAACAATAATAAAGTAACTTAAGTAACATAAAAACATGTACTCGAATTTTTCAAGTACATCAAGGATCTGCTCGTTATGAGCATATTGGATGAGTAGGTAGCAGGTTTGAGCAGGTTTGAGCAGATTTGACCAACATAAAGCAAGTTTGAGCAAATTGTAGAATGTTTGACTAGCAATTAGCATATTAAAGTAATTTGAAAGCAGGTTTCATTATTAGCAGATCTTAGCATGTTGGAACAAATTGAAGCTGGTTTGACGAGTAATTAACAAGTCTAAACATATTAGAACCTATAAGAGTAGATTAGAACAGATAACAAGTTCAATATGCTAATAACAAACAACCCCAAATATTATAAGCTCTCCCAAAAAAGGGGATAAAATTAGAACATTATGACTTTTTTAGACTAATTTGCTTGTCAAAAGAAGGTTTTGGAGAAAAAAAACAAAATCCAATTGCCTATCTCTTTCCCCTCCACTAGGGTGGCACCTTTGGCTATCTGTTACGTTTCCTTTATATTTCTGTAAACAAAGCTCCCAACCATACAATTCTCACATCTACTCTTAGCGAACTTTTATATATATTTTTGTGGGTAAACCTACTTAACGTACAGCTCTTCCATGCATCCAAAAAGACAATAAAAATTTGCACCCACAAAGGTATATATTAATATCTCATTATGAATAGGATATAAAACTTGACATGAAAACAGCGCTCAAGGCGTCTTCATAAACGAGTAGCAACAGTCAGTGATAGTGACCTTTGATGAAAACATACCTATGACTCTGAGCCAAGTGGCAACCATAAATAGAAAGTCACTGCCCAAACAAAACATTTCTGTTATCTTTGAGCTGGACTGCGTGGTCAAATAGAATGCTCCAAAAACACTCCCACATTGGGCAAGCAATGGCAATGGCAATGGCAATGGCAATTCTATCCCGTAAAAAAGCACCACCTGGCCCCTATCATCTGCTCAACTGAATTATCATTCCGGCCGTCTCCATCAATATACTTAATCAACTCCACTCTATTGCTGTGCACCCCTACTTTCCAATTTGATTTGTCTTCCCTCTCCACACATAAAGACGAAATAGAGCCAGATATGATGCCTAAAGAGATGATGCAATCTATCAATGCTGCAAATTAAAGACGAGCCTCAGAAAGAGAGGGAGGGGGGGGTAAGCCAGTTACATGGATTGATCCAAAAAGACTGAAGCAATGCCTACGCTGTAGAAAGTGTGTGTGTTTGCGCTTACAGACAAGAACAATGGAAACAGAACATACAACAAGACTTTTTTTGGGTGGGGGTGGGTGTTTCCAAATCCTACTGAAAGGAAAAGAATTTGAAGCTAGCACCCGATGACAACATGTAGTTTACAACATGGTGGCACTTAAGCGCCCAGCTGACATGAAGATTGGCTAGTTTGAGAAAGCAAATTCACTCAAGCAGCTTCCACAGGACTCTCCAATACCTCGTGCAAGAAGGATTCAAATGGATAGCTCGAAGAAGCAAACTCTGACCACGTACATAGGCATCTGGATTAGAGGTGGCTTCAAACTCGTGTTTTGCAAGCAAGTACATTTGAAAGTAGATTTCTGCAGGTCTCATTGCTGAGGAAAGGGGGAAAAAAAGTAGAGTTAGCTGAAATTAATTCCCTCAAAGATTGCTATAGCAAAAAATTCTTGCACCATAACCCATAGATTGCAGCACTTGTGTGTGCAAAGCGACCTGCTGCAGACAGCAGAGATAAAATAATAATAATAATGATGATGATAACGTATTTGAAAGGTTTTCCTTTGTGCATGTCCATGTGTGTGTGGGTTTTTTTTTTGGGGGGGGGGGGGGGGGGCGCTCAAGTCAGTAACAAACCAAGAGGAAGGCCTCTTGGGTATGGGCCAAGTACTCTTCTCTCCCAACCAGGTAGAGGTCAGGGTTTAAAAATTCCACTGAATTCAAGGTTGCATCCTAACTCCCCGCAAGGTTCAGGGATCCTTAACCTTTTGAAACACGTGTCCCACAAGATACTGCAACACATTTCACTTTCACACACAACTTGAAGCCCAACAGCTAACAGGCTACAAGTAACAAGTTGCAACCCACATGTACATCAGACAAGGGCACAATAAAAGCTACGGTATGTTAGGAGGGGTAAATAAACAGAAAAGAAAGCAAGAAAATTATGAGATGAAATGGCTAAATTCTAAAACCTGGTGACCACGAAGACCACTCAAGATGGAGGCTCTTTTCCCACTTTGTCTTTGATCCCAGACTTCCCTCTGCTTGAGCCAGCAACAGAGAAACAAATGGCAACGAGATGGAAGAAACATCTTGTGCTTTCTTAAGACTTCTTATAGCCATTGTTAAATAGTGAGAATCAGAGAGTATTTTAGCAAGCTCCAAGCAAAAGGCACCTGCACTCATGAAATATTGATTATTCAACAATAGCATGGGGACTTAAGCTAGATGCAGTGACCAAAAAAGTTAAAGAGGGGGGGGGGGGGGAGAAAACTTTCATTTGCAGGTTATTATAACAACCTATGAAAGAGATTGGACTAAGCCCCAAACAAAATCAAGAGAAGCAATTCTGTAGGAGATGCAGACCAAATTAAAAATGGAAGAAACATGATACGCAAAAGCAGCCCTTGAATATGTCACTAGGCCAGACGCCACAGAATAAAATATGTAACATGCAGAAATTTGCCAAAACCCATATTTAAAATTTGCCAACTTTTGGTAGTTGATTATGGTTATAGTAGTCTCCTGTAGTTATAAACCATCAAAGCACATAAACACAGATACCAAGTCGATATGAATATCTATTAATAGGAACAAAGAGAAAACAAGAAAGCTGGTGTCACGATGCATAACTATCCTGAATCACAATGACACACGTCTTACAAACTCCCAAGGCAATCAGGCAAACCGCTAGAAAACCATAGGCAGTGAGGGAATATGTTACCAATTATAATATACTAAATTTCGTCTATAAGAATTGATCCTGAGTCCTGACATTATGGGAAAATTCCAATTCTTCTCCATTTCACTAAAGCTATATCATAATTCTAGTTCATATATGAGCTGAATTCTCAATGTGATATTTGTATCATGTTCTATTCATCTCATATGCTGCGCATATATGGTTAATGGGGTGGCAGCACTCTTGAAAAACATGAGGCACAGCTGCTTCTAAATGCACACCTCAAACAGATGCTCTCCATTCCAATATGCACATTAGCAAAAGAAAACAACAATATTCCCAAAAAGCAATCACACAATAATTTCCTGTTTAGTCCCCCCCCCCCCC
>JAKOGI010000208.1:0-5000 GCA_029747015.1 Carnegiea gigantea
GAACTCCCCAACCCTATGCAAGCATGACTCACACTGGGAGTTGTTGTTGTTGTTGGGAATTGAACCTATACCTTTGGTAACAACTCCGAACAACTTTACCAATTAAGCTAATTGACAACCATTGCTACAATTCTTTCTGGAATTAGATGTTGAGAGTTGGACTAGCTAATTAAGAACGCCCACATCGAAAGGGGAGTTCGTTTTCTAGAGTTAGATGTTGAGAGTTGGACTAGCTAATTAAGAACGCCCACGTCAAAAGGGGCGTTTGGGTTGGGTACAGCATAGCCCAATAACCCAAAAACCTTGGCCCAAGCACAAGTAGACTCTGCGCAATGCTTTATTTCTCCTCTTAAATCCCCCATTTTGCTCCTTCTTCCTTTTGCCTCAGAGAAAGAATGAGGCAAGCCCAAAAACATTAATAAAGCGCTAATACAAATCTTATCGACATCAAAATATTGATATAAGTACCTGTTAGCTTAATTGGTAAAATCTTTAAAAGTTGTTAGAGATTTGACTTTGAATCTCCCCCATATTGGCGGCTAGAGCTTACCTGAGTTAACCAGATGAGCCTGGCATTAGATTCATCTATGGCATTTCCTGTTCACATACCTTGCAAAGAACAAGCAAAAATCGACCAACTGAGCAACTACATTAATTGTTGATTACCTCTGTTGCTTTGGAATACAGCAAAACTGGGTTATCAGTTATCACTGAGAGCTAACACCGCACTGTGGGTACGTTGATCGAAGGAGCCAGCACATATTTCCATAATGGGGGAAAAAACCCCCTAAAAATAACACAAACTCCTCTGTTCAAACCTAAAACGAACTCCCTAGTTCTTTTACATTAGCTGCTTCTACATTGAAACTAACCCAGTAAATGCCCTTAAACATTCGTTTCCCCTCATTCGTGGTGAGCTTGAACTTGTCAGTCGATCTATTTTCTCCTAAGTCCTAACATGAGAATCAAAAGTGAGCTAATTTTACATAAACAAGCAGATGCCCATTATTTTGTTTGGGTCATTCACCTTTAAGATACCGAACGCCTTCTGTTTCTTGAGGGAGTGGATCTAATTTCCTCAGCATTTGTTGATGCAGGGCTGTCTGATGTGTCGGAGCTGCTGTTTTCGCCTTCTCTCTCCTTGCTAGACCAGAGCTTCGAGAAGAGTCTCTTTGACATGAGCAAGCCTTTAACCTTAGTAGCAGCGGCCTTTTCGGCCTCACTTTTAGGGCCTGAATTAGTCCCTTGGGCACCCACTAGCTTAAGCTTGGCTAGTTCACCTTTCAGAGCCTTGAGCTCCTCAGTTGTTGGGACCCCATCCCAATCCTCCTCCGTGTTGGTGGTTGCCGACCTCGAGCTTCCGTGGGACCCTCCAGGGAGCGGGGCCAGGGGCAAGTCAGGTGTCCGAGTCCCAGGAGATGATGTGGCTGCTGCTCGGGCCTGCTCGAAGAAGAGGACCTGAACAACAACTCGCAAGGGCAGACGCTCATTCTGCACAGCATGTGCACATGCTTCCACCGAGAGCTTCCTGCAGTCCATGAATTTGCATATCCTCTTTCTCTCACTCTTGCTTATGCCTGGATGCTCCTGCAGAGTTCAGTTGAATATAAGCACTGATAAAAAAACTGAGACAACCACTCAGGATAGATCCTTCCGAAGCATGATATAGGGAGAGCTAGATAAATACAGCCTTACACCTGACAAGCGGAGAGGCTTTTTATGAAACTACATTAATGGATTTGATTCAAATCCAATGCAACAGATGAGATTGATTCTTACCTTCAAATACATGTCAATGGCACGGTAAATCCCATCATGGGATGGTCTTGGAAAACCTGAGACAAGCTCTGCAATACTGGAAAATTTGGATAGAGGCAAATTCGGGTCTCTGGAAACCTCAGCAAGGTAGCTGTCAACTAGCTTAGCAACTGTCCCCTTGGAAGCATCTGATATGGCACCCGTCTTTTTAATCTCCTGGAACTCGATTTCAGCATGAACACCATTATCCTGCATGACGAACTCGTTAACTAGAGTGTGCACCAAATCAACATCATAGACAGTAGTTTCACCAGGCGGAGCTCGAATGAGTAAATCTGGTACTGAAGCCTCATCCAATTGGAGGCCAATCCTTCTGAGCAACTCTGTTCTTGCCATTTCCCCACACCCTAAACAGATTGATGCTCTCAATAGCCTAAGAAGGAAACTACAAGAGACACTTCCTTTCTCATCCGGCATCAACTGGACCAAAGTCTCAACTAACGACTGATTCTTCATCATGTCACCTCCTTGAATCATACCCTTGCTAAAACCAGGCAACCTTCTCAATGCATAAGCTTTCAAGGCCTCACCAATGACATCGTTTGAAACCTTTCCTTTTGTTTTAATTGTTATTAAGACCCGCTTAAACAGATCTATATCGAGGTCAGATAAGTCTTCCACCCACCAGTCATTCGGCACCATAACCTGTTTCCTTACCCCGTTGTAAAGTTGGTCCTGCCCATTTTCAGATGGGAGCTTCTTTCGGTTATAGGTATATGACCACTCAACTTTGGAAGTGTCAATGGATGCTTTCGAGGAAATTGAATCAAGGCAGCGGCTAACCACTTTGAGTTCCTCAGACCATGGCAGGAGGGACTTGGCGCTCTGAAGAACAATAATCGAGTCTTTCCAACCACGGAAGATGCTAGAGTTGAGAAACACATCGATCTTGTATACGAGATTTCCTTTCTCAACTGTGTCATACATCTCTAGATACTCAGCAGCACACCGAGCTGCCACCACATTGTAGGCATTCAATGTGACCGTCATGCCATAGCAGTACTTGGCACATATCTCAAAGGCAGCAGGTCCTCCGGGAATATCCTGAATGTATATTTCGTCCTTGTTTTCTTCAGTTGCCTTGGCTACAAGCTTTTGCAACCGCGCACTCTTTGATAGAAGCGGGAACTGAAAAGATTTTGCAGGATATATGTGAGCATAACAAGGAGATTCAGACAGAAGCACTCTATCACATTTTCATTAATCTTGATTATATATTAGCAACATGGACTTGATGACTCTATGGGGTCATAAGAGCATTGAAAGAAAATGACAGCTAATCATACCTTGTGTAGATAGAACTTGACATCCACAACATTGACAACTATGTCAGCTGACAGCTCGGTTGTCACATACCTGTGGAAATTAGTTATCTCAACATTACGCTATAGAAAACAGAGATATAATCTCTGGGCCTAAATGATTGAAATTAAGCTTTGAGCACTAGTATAAAAGCAATTAGTTAGAAAATGACTCGTAAATTTGGAATGTTTATGGTTGAACCAGTAAGATTGCTAATCATAAGAAAGTTGGTAAGCCAAAAGCCGTATGATTTGCACGATAGGCAGGTTCCCGGCTCATGAGTGGAATATATCAAACAAGGAGTCCAATATGCTCTGTGAAACAATCACATCAAAGCTGCCTAGTTACTACCCGCCCCCACACCAAAGGACAACTACATCAACCAAGTTTTAATTGGTTGCTAATAACGTTTGCATTTGCATATAGAGTTATATATGTCACTCTGATTCTTTATTTCAAGCCACTTAGATCTGTAACGTCCAGCAAGAAACAAGACAGTAAGTGGTTCAAACAAATTAAAACATCAGCGAGAATCTTGTCAGAGCATGGTATGGAGAAGTCAAATATAAACATCCTTATCATGCTATAGAATTGCATAAAGCTAGTTTTTCTCTAATCTTAGATATGAAAGATGTTAACTGCCCACTTGCCCACCATTTCAGAAGAAAAAGAAACAACCATGAATACCCCCTCCCCTTCTTGTACAGAGGTAAACAGATATCCGGAGTTTTGCAGCAGCTTCATTACTCTTGTCAGCGCTTATTCAATGCTCTGTGACACTTTATGACCATAAATGGCACAGGGGGGAAGCACAAGACAGCTCAAGGGCAGGCATAAGTCTTAAGTGTCTAACCCTAGCTCATCTCTTACAGCTAAAAACAAAGACACAATGGTCAACAACCACCACCATAAATGGCACAGGGAGGGAGTACAAGAGAGTTGAGGGCCATGGATGAGTCAAACCTTAGCCTATATTTTACAACCAAAACAAAGATACAATGGTCCACAGCCACACCAACAGGCTAATTTATAACAATGTCAGGGCAAAGCCATACAGTAGGAACAATCAACATAAATGGTTAAGTCATAACAATGCCATTACAAAAGCTATAGAAAAGGACATCACTAATTTCATGTTCCATGGATGAAATAGAGCGAAAGTTGCATCCTAAAGCAGTGTTACCCATACTCCGCCATGACAGATTGAAAGTCCCTACCCATGTCAGAATGTCGAGTATCCGATATCCCGAAGAGGGTAAACACAGTATTCTTCCAAGTAAACCAAAGGTGGATGAGCAATTTATTCTTAAAAGGAAAGAAAAATAGGAAAAATATGAATCTCAAAGCAAAAACAGAGCCTTTCAAGCTTTATGATCTCTTCAAGAAGACATACTGTAGAAAAGCTAATAAGAATCCTCGAAATGGCTGGATCAGGAGGAGGTAAAATCAAAATACAGGAACATATATGAGTTATGACACAAAAAGGAGAATAGGTTACAAATAAATGCAACGATCACAATCAAACAGGGGGGGGGGGGGAATCATCCCCCAGACAAATTAGAGCAACAAAATGGGACCTGGTCTAACCTGATATTATCACCATTGCTCTGAAAGGAATCAGGCTTGGATCCAAGCTTCATGAACTTCATTTTCACCTTCAAAGACGGAGATTTCAAATCCTCCCCAGATAAACCCCTCAACTTCTACACCCAAAATCAAAAACCCAGAAGCAGAAATCTGGAAAATCAAAGGGGGTAGAATGAAATGGAGATGTTTCAAAGAAAAGAAGTGAAAATGGCCCCAAATTCAGACACTTTCCCCACTACCCAAGAGAAGCTGAGGAGGAGAGAGAAAGCAAAGTTGGGGTTTTTGAGAAATTA
>JAKOGI010000208.1:10000-67500 GCA_029747015.1 Carnegiea gigantea
AATTTATGATACTTAATTGAAGTCATATATATGTGCATATATGTACAATAAGCTTTAATATATATACTTGTGCAATTTGTTAACAAATATATACACTAGCATATACATATTTTTTTTGGGGTTCAAATGAGCTACAAAGGCAGTACAATACAATAAGGGAGAGGAATCTAGTCTGAGACCTAATGTACTCAAGACTTCGATCTTAACCACTTGACTAAGATCTCATCGGTGCATATACATGTATATGTCAAATAAGGAATATAAGTCTTACATAACCTGGTTTTTTCGTTGGTAAATTTAAATTTATCAGCTTCAATTCACTTCAACCCACGTCACGAATTTCAATAAAAAGATATCAATTTCAACCCACTTCAACCTTCTATTTCAATCAACTTCTACGCATCATATAAAAATATACCAACTTCAACTTATTTCAACTCATTTCAACAAAAAAAATACCCACTTCAACCATCTTCAACCTATTTCAACCAATTTCGACCCATTTCAACTAATTTCAACAAAAAAAAATTCACTTCAATTTAGTTCAATCAACTTCACATACCAATGTTGTTCTTAATTATTTTTCTCCTGGTTGGAGGAAGGACTATTGATATGCAACTCCTTTACGATGTCCAATTGGAGATGAATGAAGTGAGATTTATGGTTGCAATTTGCATTACGTTTTAATTTGGCCTAATGCTCAAAAGTTAAAGCTCCCGACCAGGCAACCTACCTCGCACTTGGATTTTGTTTCGCTTTACATCGGCAGTACTTCTTAATGTGTTGACCTTAATTAATTATAAATTATAATCCCCGACATTAAGCAAAATTATCTCTTCTAATCCGATTTCTTCGTTCATGAATCATGTGATTACCAACACAATCGTACTATTTGATTGGTGTGCCTTTTTCTCATTTTCTTTAATTTCTAAACACATATATGATATAATTGCCAGAGAATGGGGCAAATTGGTCAATTTGAAACATAAAATTTATAAATTTTTAGCTACCCTTTTAGTACTGTAGAATCTCTATTTTAGCTATAAATCAAAGTTATTTTGACTGAATGTTCAATTGTGTCGTTTAATTGCTTCGCTTTTACTTGATTTTAACCCATGGTACCCTCCTTTAATCACATTTGTTGCATCTCAGTACGGTTGTATTTTGATCTCCTTTCTTTGTGTTATAAATGATTCTCTAGCTAGGGATGTACGCTTGCTTTTAGAGGTGGTTGTATTAGGCGTTATAGTGGTTGTTTGTAGTTATAGTGGTTGTCAAATAATAATTATTTGCAAAGGCCGCTTTTCTTAGCTGCATTTAACTATACTTAGGGCAATTTTTTCGTAGGGAAGGAGCGAGTATGGAATGAAAAGGAATGGGAATGATAGGAAAGGAGTAGAAAGATGGGGAATGAATGGTATAAAATGAGAAGGAATGGTATGGAATGGAAAGAACGGGAATAAATAATATAGAATGATATCAAATGTGTATGGAATAGAACGAATAGGAAAGACGGGGAAGGAGTAGGAAAGATGGAGAAGAATTTTGTATGGAATAGGAAGGAATGGGTAGGAATGAGATTTTTTTTTTTGGGGGGGGGGGGAGGAGAAAGGGAAAAGGATATAAATGAAAAGTATGAAATGAGGATGGAATGCGAAGGAATGAGAAAGATGGGAATGATATATAGGGGAAGGAATGAAAATTCTTTTTTAGAGAGACCGAAAATGATGGAAACGAATTGAAATGGACAATAAGGAACGGGAAGGAATAACAAGGAATGATAAGGAATGAGATTTTTGTCGAAATAGTAGTAATGAATGAGAAAAAAATGAATAGGAGTGAGAGGGACTGGGAGAGGACAGGAGCCTATGATTTATCCACCGAAAAAAGAAAAAGGTCCTTAGCCTAATTACATTTATATTCAAAGTCTTAGATTGCTAATAGCATGATAGTAACTCACTAGACCAAACGCCATCAATTACTTAATTATGTATTAATTTTTTAATGCTAATGTTTTAATTTATAAACTATTTCATTATATTATAATTTTTCACCAAATTACTTTTTTACTATATGCTTACCTTTTTTTTTTCCCCTCTGTTCTTGAAACATTTTAATAGAGAATAAGGGATGAATATAATTGTAAATTTCTTGGGGATAATATTTTTCCTATCATATATTTTTTTTGTTTAAAGGGAAGGGACAGTAATATATTCTGAAATACTAATAGAACAAAAGGATAGAGCCATGGAGACAAATAAATAAGAATTAATTTATTTGGAGTAAATAAATAAAGAAAAGAAAGAATCTATCTAAAATTCAGGAAGTAGTAATATATATTAGTATGTAGCACATGCTCAGGCTTTTAATTCCTTTAAATTAATTGTTTATTTAAAATGATCAGAGTGAGAGGGCATAATATTTTCAGTCTGGAATTGCAGAGCACATGAGTGAAGATTCTCTGTGTTGTTTTGTTACCGTGTTAGTACCCTTTTTGATTTGCTGTTCAGCAATGTCTAATACTGTCTATAACAATTAATTAAGCTAATATTTTTATAAATTAATCAAAGTAATTGACCTGTATTTTACTAATGAACTCTGAAAAAGTGGAAGATCTTCCATGTTAGCAAGATTTCAATAAATAAGCAATTATGGCAGTCACTAAACAGAGCATCCAAAGTTTGAGCTCCTAAAATTAACAAAAATATAAATGGATAAGATTGAAACCCTCGATATGTGTATATATAGTCAAAATCTCAAATATGTAATAATCTACATCACTAGCTTTACAATTCTAGGTTCGAGTTTGACAAAGGAGCTCTAGAAAACGAAAAATTAAGAAAAAGAAAGGAAAATCAATAAGTTTCAAACAATTTGAATCAACTTGTGTTAGTAAAAAAAAATTTTAGAGAACTGATCTAAAAGAAGGGTTCCCAGCTAGGGTTTGGAGGCTCAAACAGAAAAGGCATGGACATCAATGTAAATTGTGTGTCTTCGTTGAACGTATAAAAAAAATGTAAGGAATCCATTTAGACCCTATTATTTTAAACTTATTTTTTTTAGAATAATTTAATTCAATTCAGTTAATTCAGAATAATAAAGTTCAGCTCAATTTAGAAAAAATAAGTTCAGTTTAATTCAACAAAATGAACCCTAGATTATTCTAGACAACCTATATTAAAACAAGTTCAGAATCCAACATAAATAAGTTTCGTTTATTTCAGTTCAATAAGAATAAGATCAGTTAAGTTTAGTTCAACAAAATAAGTTCAGTTAAGTTTAAATTAGATAAATTTAACAAAATTTAATCAAAAAGAACATGATTTTAGTGAAACAAATTAATACAAATTAATTAGATATTCAAATTCAACTTCTTATCCAAAATTAAAGTGTAGGAACAAATGGCAATGGTTTGCTGCAAGCATGGAGCATTAAAGAGCGGTAAGTAACACACTATTAGAAACTATTTTACTCTTGTTCCGTTATCTTGATAGAATAAAATAACGTTTTGTTACAAAATCCATTAAGCAATATTTGAATCCAGATTTATAATCGCAAATTGGTCCTAACTCCTAAAATTGCCAGCAACTATGTTAGTTGCTCTAAGTTTATATTATAACTACCAACAAGCGAAATAGGTAAAGTCTTCATGAGTTATTACTAAGGGCCTGTTCTTTTCGTGGGTCAATTCATATTTACCACTTCAACCTATTTTAACCTACTTCAACCCACTTGAAAAAAAAAAAATACCAACTTCAACCCACTTCAACCAACTTCAACCCACCTCCTTCATAATTTTAATAATTTGTAAAGTATCATATGGGATTTAGGGCCTGTTGTTTTCGTGAGTACATTGGGTAGGAAAAAGGGTGAAGTCGGTTGAAGTAGGTTGAGGTAGATTGAGGTCGGTTGAGGTAGGTTGAGGTAGGCTGAAGTTGGTATTTTTTTTTGAGATGGGTTGAAATAGATTGAACTAGATTGAAGTGGATTGATGTAGGTTGAAGTGCGTTGAAGTTGGTATATTTATGAAGTTATCGAAATTTTGTAAAATTTTTGTTCATTCTTTTTTATTTTTTACTTTTTATTTTTTATTTCTTTATATTTTACTTTTTATTTTTTCTTTTTTCTTTTTTATTTTTTGTTTTTCTTTTTTCTTTTTTCTTTTGTGTTTGTCCTTTTTTATTTTGTTACGTTGTTTGTTTTATTTTTTACTTTTTATTTTTAATTACAAAATAATAAATTAAAAATTCAAAAGTAAAAATTAAAAAAATAAATTACAAAATAATAAATTAAAAATAAAAAATTAAAAATTAAAAATAAGAAATAAAAATTTAAAAATAAAAAATAAAAAATAAAAATAAAAATAAAAAATAAAAAATAAAAAATAAAAAAATAAAAATAAAAAATGAAAAAATGAAAAAAATGAAAAAATAAAAATGAAAAATGAAAAATGAAAAATGAAAAATAAAAAAGTAAAAAATAAAAAATAAAAATAAAAATAAAAATAAAAAAATAAAAATAAAAACATAGAAAAATGAAAAATAAAAAGTGAAAAATAAAAAATAAAAAATAAAAAATGACAAATGAAAAATTAAAAATTGAAAATCAAAAATGAAAAATAAAAAAATTAAAAATAAAAAGTAAAAAATAAAAAATAAAAAATAAAAAATAAAAAATAAAAATAAAAATAAAAAATTTAAAATAAAAAATAAAAAAATAAAAAAATAAAAAAATAAAAAATATAAAATAAAAAATAAAAAAATAAAAAATAATAAACAAAAAATTCATAAAATTTCGATAACTTCATAAATTATCACACATTAGTTACATTCTTATTATTTTAACTCACTTCAACCCACCACATAAAAAATATACTAACTTCAACTAACATCAACCCACTTCAACTTATTTCAACCCACCTCAAAAAAAATACCAACTTCAACCTACCTCAATCCACCTCAACCTATTTCAACCTACTTCATCCTTTTACCCACCCTATTTACCCACGAAAAGAACAGACCCTATAGGGTGGGTAAAAGGGTGAAGTAGGCTGAAGTAGGTTGAGGTGGGTTAAAATTAGTATTTTTTTTTGAGGTGGGTTGAAATAGGTTGAAGTAGGTTGAAGTGAGTTGATATTGGTTGAAGTGGGTTGAAATTAGTATATTTTTTATGTGGTGGGTTGAAGTACGTTAAAATAATAAGAATGTAACTAATGTGTGATAATTTATAAAGTTATCGAAATTTTGTGAAATTTTTGTTTATTCTTTTTTTATTGTTTATTTTTTATTGTTTATTTTTTATTTTTATTTTTAATTTTTAATTTTTTTATTTTTTTATTTTTAATTTTAATTTTTAATTTTTTAATTTTTTAATTTTTAATTTTTAATTTTTATTTTTTTCATTTTTAATTTTTCATTTTTATTTTGTTATTTTGTTATTTTGTTATTTTGTTATTTTTATTTTTAATTTTTAATTTTTAATTTTTAATTTTTATTTATTTTATTTTTTTATGTTTCATTTTCCATTTTTCACTTTTCACTTTTCACTTTTCACTTTTCATTTTTTATTTTTATTTTTCGTTTTTTAATTTTTAATTTTTAATTTTTAATTTATATATTTTTTATTCCTTATTTTTTATTTCTTATTTTTTATTTTTTACTTTTTATTTTTTTAATTTCTTGGTTCTTATTTTTATTTTTTATTTTTTATTTTTTTAATTTATTAATTTGTAATTTTGTAATTTGTAATTTGTAATTTTTAATTTTTTATTCAAAAATAAAAATGAAAATTAAAAACTAAAAAATAAAAAGTAAAAAATGAAACAAACAACGTAAAAAATACAAAATAAAAAACAAAAAAATAATAAATAAAAAAATGAAAAATGAAAAATAAAAAGTAAAAAAAGAAAAATTAAAAATTAAAAATAAAATGTTAAAAGCAAAAAATAAAAAATAAAAAAAAATAAAAAGTAAAAAAATTAAAAAATTAAAAAATTAAAAAAATAAAAATAAAAATAAAAATAAAAAAATAAAAATGAACAATGAAAAATAAAAAACAAAAAAGAATGAACAAAAATTTCACAAAATTTTGATAACTTCATAAATTATCACACATTAGTTACATTCTCATTCTTTTAACCCACTTCAATCCACCACATACAAAATATACCAATTTCAACGCACTTCAACCTACATCAATCCACTGCAATCTAGTTCAACTTATTTCAACCCACCTCAAAAAAAAATACCAACTTCAGCCTACCTCAACCTATCTCAACCTACTTCAACCGACTTTATCCTTTTTTCCACCCAATGTACTCACAAAAACAACAGACCCTAGATACTTTACAAATTATTAAAATTATGAAGGGAGTGGGTTGAAGTGGGTTGAACTGGGTTGAAGTTGGTTGAAGTGGGTTGAAGTTGGTTGAAGTTGGTATTTTTTTTTTTTCAAGTGAATTGAAATAAGTTGAAGTAGGTTGAAGTGGGTTGAAGTTGATAAATGTGAATTGACCCACGAAAAGAACAGGCCCTAAGTCGAAAATGAGAGGGTTGACAGAACTGATATTCAAAACTTAAAGGATGTTAAGTGCCAAAAAACCTCTTGAATATCCCATAACAGGGAAGGTTGTTGAGCCTTCATCATCTGCAAATTTAAGATAACATACTATCGCTCAATAACAACCACTAATTTTAGTTCATACAAGGCATAGGCATATAACTACTAATTCTGCCACATTCTCTGCTTGAAAATTGAAGAAGGCCTTTCATTTTATGATCTCCATAATTACCTAAGTGATCCGATCCAGTATTCAAAAACTATTTGAAGTTATTCAAAAGTGACAATTAATCAAGCTGAGGAACAGACATTAATTCAAAGATCTCATTTATGTGCTCTACGTCAGCGGACAGGGAAGAGCATGTGTACTGAGAGCCAAGCGATATGTTTTATTGGATTCAATAGTAGGATGTCGATACAACTTTAATTGAAGGACATTACTTAAAAGACCTAAATGGCCTTATATGCTAATTAACTGGATTTATTGGAAAATAAAAAGTTCGGAAATTACCGGCCTTTATGACTCGAGGGATGCTGATCGATCGAGTTTGTGGCACATAACATAAGCAGATGAGGTCATTAATTCCCCGCATAGCATCAAACTGGTTTGTTGTTCATTCATCCACATCTATGATGAGCAGGTGAGCATGTACGTCGATGTCTTTGGTAGCTGCATTAAGAGAACTCTCCCTACCCATTGAAGTAAATCTTTTAAGAAAAGTAGTAGTTTTCATGCTCAAGAGAGCAACTACGTTGGTGTCAAGCACAGAGGGCCTAAACATGACATCAGCATTCTGAGTACCGTGGGGGTCTTCTGCATCAACCACGATCCAATTGTTTTCACCAAGTCTCCAAAATTTTCCATAGTGTTCTGACTTTATGAAAATGGTTCCGTCCGGAACTAGGAAGATTTGTTGCGCCACCTGGGGATCCTTAGGATCACTGAATGCAAATCTAAGGCCAGGCTGGCCACTGTACATATTGGCCCCCAAGAAGAGGTCATTGTCACCCTTGAAGGCAACACGTCTAGGGAGCCTGAAGATGGATTCCCAATCAATGATCGCTAAAACGTCGCACGAGTTTTTGTCAGGATCCTTGGATCCCGCAAATAGGCAAGAGTCGAAGGGGGCGGCAATCCTCCAAAGGCATGCGTAATGGCCAAGTTGGACATGCAACAGTCGGACCTTTTTAGTGCCATCAGAATCCTTGACCAGGATGGGCTTGAACAGGGTGCAAGTCCAGCTGCTCTGGTCTTCGTTCGGCGCATAAGCAGACGCAGTGATCCAGTAGTGATTAGGTGACCACCTATAAGTCATATTTTTACAAATTACTTAATATATATCAAGCTCGGTAATAGTCTTTATATTTGGTAATTATTACTTATTACATATTGTAATATTTTTTTTTTGGTTTTTAGAACCAATTTTTTTAAAAAAAATTAATTTTTTTTAAAAAAAGAGGGGGGAATTCCGTCGGAATTTCCCTGCCCCTCTATAGTGCAGACTGTACCACAGTACTGTCTGACGGTCTCTCCGATAGGTGTTTCCCGTCGGAAATTCCGTCGGGCTCTGTCGGAGTATTTTCTGCGACGAGCTGAATTCCGACGAGACGCTAGGCATCGTATTTTCCGTCAGAGATCCATTTTTTCGTCGGAAAAAAAAACTTTCTCCGTCGGAAAATCCATCACAGATCAGATGTATTTTTGTAGATAGATCCCCAAAACAAATGCAGTGGTTTAATTGAATAGAAACAATACAATGTAATTACCTAACTAAGTACTTGTTAGTGTAACGAGATTTGAGATGAACGAGGCCATCCCAAGTCTTGGCTTTCTCCACTTCAAATTGGGCATAGGGATCCATCACAGTCTCTCCAGCAAATTGGAGAAGCCCGCGTGTCTGAACATTCTCATACCTGTACCTCAAATATTTGTTATTGTAAACTGATCTCAAACACACTAAGCTGGGCAATGCACAAGCAGCCATTCTTTCTCTCTCTACAATCCACTCACACTATTGTTTTGTATTCTATGTATTTGCACTGGTGCTTTACCTCGGTCAGCTTGCTTCCCTATTTATAATGACCTTGGCCATCTTCGCCACTAATTATCCCCCACCCCTTTTTTGTTTGTTCGTAGGAGCCACAGCGAGTATTACAATACAATGGGGAAGAGAAAATCGAACCTATAACCTAATATATCCATTAACTCAGTCTTAACTATTGGGCTAAGGCCTGATTGGTCATTATCTTCCCGGTCTTACGCATGATCAATGGTCAAGGCCCCGCTCGTGGTCAATTTTTTTTGCCTCCGACCCACCATGACCCTCAGATTGGAGGATCATGATGAGAATCAAACTTGGGTAGAAGTTTTGACCCTCTTACTCGATCCATTGACCCTCACGTTTAAAAACTTAAATTTTAAAATCAAAATGAAAGACTTTGATTGCATTTATTTAAAGTGTTTTGGATTTATATTTTCTCGCCTGCACTTAGGCCCCCTCTTACGCAACCTCTTTCCATCTCACTTGTCCTTAGCCTTCTTATGCTCCCTCTATAATGTTTGACATAGTTGTTATAGTCATCAAATTATGCATTAGAATGTGCTTCATTACAATACTTTTTATTGGAATGGTCTATTATAACTCGACCTTTCATTTAATAGACTGCTTAGTGTTGAGCTTTATGATAAAGATGAAACTTAATAGAAAATAACATTTTATATATAAAAAAGGTTTGAGGGTCGGGTCCGAATCGATGACCTAAGGGTAGCCACACGGCCAAGGCTAGGGCTACCCATATTGAGGGTTGGGGAGAGTTAGGGTCGAGAAAAATCTACCTGCCAACCCTTATGACTTGCCCTTTATCCTACCCAACACTCGACCCTTATTTTACTCAAATTTAAATACATCTAATCCGTATTTAATGCCTAAATTGACAAGTCCACGTACGATGAACCGTTCTATTTTTAAGGGTCACATCTTTTGTCATATACAATGAACTCTGCAGAGGATGCATGCCATTTTTAACTCGTTTTGAAAGTTTTCATATGGACGGTGTTTTGTTTTATCTATCGTACACTTTTTTCGATTCCTTTTGGGCTGCTTTCTACTACTGGTTTTTTGGGGGGGGGGTTGCCTTTTCTTTTATATACTTGGACTTTATTCATTTATTTAACTTCTAATTTTTTGCTCATTTATTTTTTCAATACAATTATTAAAATAGCAAAATGATAAGTGGCTTACCATAAGACACTTTCTAAGTGTCTTGTTTTTGTTTAAAAATCATATTATCATATGTTTAAATTGATAAAAAGATATAATTGAACAGTGAAAGCACACTATAAGTTATAAAATGTTTAAAATATCTTTTTATCCATAATCTACTACCTTTCTAAAAGACATGTATCAGATGCCCTCACAGATAGAGTTGATCCGAATATGGTCTCATTTATCTGAAGAACTTTGCTAAACGATACTTGCTTCACAAGTGTGACTGAAAACGGATGTGAAATCTTATGCCGAAAAAAAGAGATAAATGCGTTAAACATTCATTTGTCATCCAGCATCTACAATGTGGTTCTAATACAGAGAAATATATTCTTGAATGTCAAAATAAAATCTTAATTACAACAAAATCTAACTTCAAACATATTGAGCATTTGAGTTTTCATAGAAACTAATTTTTTATCGAAGAAGGAAGTTCATTAATGAAAATCAATTATAAATATACTTGGCTATTTTGCTATGGCTGACTACATTGTTTCTTACCATGAGTATCCACACTTCTTCTTCGTTTATTTTAGGGATACTACTAATCAATGAGTTATTTATGCTTGTGATGTAGGAAATGACGTGAAAAAATGTGGTGGTTTTCTACCCCAAAGTAGAATCAACGTGATATTAATCATGGTGGTCACCTGATATTCCTCCCTTTTCTGAAGAAACAGGGGGACAGAAGAAGCTTCCGTAGTGACTGTTGTAGCATTTAAACAAAAATTTTTCACCTCTGATTTTCACATGTCCTCCCAATAATTTATACAAATTGTCATTTACGCTAGATCTACCAATATATTAAAAACCATATAATCTTTGGATATATTTCAACTGAAAAAAATGACATTTAGGCATTTGATAAATTTACTTACAATTATGTTCAATGAGTGTTTTGAATGTTAGGTTGTCAAATTATTGTCTGAATAGATAAATATCTTTTTTCTTTGCATTGCACTTATATAACATGAACTGTATATTAAAATTGACATTCACTTCTATTAAATTTTACCACTTAGACGCCCATGCAAAGGTGTAGGCAAAAACTAATATTTTTAAACAAAAATTATTTAGTGGAAATATTTTATGTCATTGCTATTTTTTTAAAAAAATCAATTCCATAGTTAATTAAAATTGAGTTTGTTCGTTCTTAAATTATTGATACTTATTATTCCTATCATATAAAATTGACAGGGAAGCAAAGATTTCTTCTATTGTTATATCCAATTGACAGTTGTCACCCCATGTATTCAATCGCAAAATGTGCAAAATGAGCACATAGTGTGTGATGACTCATCATGATAATTTTGTCCTTTATTTTCCTAGATAGGAAAGCAATGGTTTTGTTATTTGTTTTTTTTCTTTTATTTTTTTTCTTTTCAAAGTAAAGTGTAGCCTCACCAGATACTAACTTTTGCTCTGAAATTTATAAAATAATTTAAATAAAATCAGTCTCAAGGTGGTAAGAAAATAATTAATGTGATAATAGAGAAGAACTCGATTAATATGAAAAATTAAAAGATAATCACCACTTTTTTTTTTTTTTTATAACAAAGACCTTTAGTTAAAGAAACCACCTAAAAAAATACCTAGGCTCAATTTTGCCATCATTAAATGTGTAGGTTACAATATCAATTTTTATCAACTTTTCCTAATCTTTCCCCGTTCTTCCCCCCCCCCCCCAAAAAGTTATTCTTAATCCTACCCAATCTTGTACTTTTCCCAACCTCTATTTACCAGCGAAAAGAACAGGCCCATAGTAGATTATTTTGTGTACTTTGCACTAGTTGCTATAAAATGAAAAACAAATTTCATTGAGGATCGAAGTTAATAAAATGAATAAACTCTCTAATTAGTGGTTTTAGCAGGGACTCATTAGCTAACTTACTAGAATTATCCACCAATGATTTTAGTGTAACTCACTTCACTGGCTATCAATCTGAAGAATTTCTTTCAAACCATTACGTATGGACTTGTTCTTTTTCCCCCCCTCTCCCACTCTATTTTTTTGGGGGGGGGCTTTTTCCCTGTAGTGAACAAAGCACGTTTTTGCCATTGTCATGCTCACAGTCAATACTCGTAGATAGGGTTGGGCAATCGACAGGGGCCCCAATGGGTAGCTCAGGTCAGGCCTGTCCAAAAAGCATCGAGGCCCATTTAAAGTTTAAATGGATCGGGCTGTTAACGGATCTCACAATTAGGGTGAAAGCTGGGCCAGTCACGGGCCAAGTAATGGGTAATGTTCAGGGCTGAAACTTGTCTCCTTCTCCAAATCTCTAGCAAGCTCTCGTTCTCCTTCGCTTGCTGTATCTCGCTCGCGCGCTCTCTCTCTCTCTCTCTCTATCTCTCTCTCTCTCTTCCTTCCCCACCGGCTGCTCTGCTTCTTCATTGCTGCTCTTTGGTCATATACTGAAGTTGAAGCAAGGTTTTTTCAACTTGTGCTCATAGCTAGGGTTTCGTGGCTACTTCTTGCTTCTCACAGGTTAGCATCTGTCATCCCCATGTTGAATTTTGATGAATTTTGATGTGTTGTAGATGGGATTTAGTCTAATTTGTTCGAATTTCTTTCTGGATTTTCTGCTAGCGTTTTGATTTTGGCAAGTTTCAGTCTCTGGCCAACAGTAAACTCTCTTATCGGCTGTTGGACTGTATAAAACTCTCCTTTTGTGTTACTTGTATGATTTAATAACCCTAGGAAGAGCTGTGAATTGCTTATCTAAAATGGGTCTCATCGGCTATTGTTCATTTTTCATGTTTTGGGAGTTGTAATTGTCAATCACACTTTGTAAAGCTTTGATTGCTTGGTTCTTTCTGAGAAGATAAATACTTCATCCCAAACATATAAAAACTTCTGAAGCCACTTTTTTGACAAATGGACTTGTGTGTTTGACAGTGTCTCCACTGAAGATAAATACTTCTGAGAAGATAAATACTTCATAAGTAAATCCAAATTCACAGTTGTTCGCCTTAAATTTATACCGTAAGTGTACAGTATAGCTGTAGCCAGCACACGGCAAGTACAGGTTGTACTCAATAGGGAACTTGATTCCAATTACTAGAACTAATTAGATTACTCAATCTAGGTGACCACAATTGTTGATTGAGAATTAAACTAAGGAAAATTCTAACGACTAGGTAGTGAGATAAACGGCAGAATGGGAAACACTTAGGTTGGAATTAATAGCACGACTATGCCAGTGAATCAATTATTAACCCCGCCAAACAAACCCATGCTTGCATTACGAGTGGATAGATCGCCAGTTAAGCCTATCTCCCCCCCTCTCTCAAGGATAAAAGACTAATCCTACAACTATAGTCACCTATTCTCATAGATTTAAAAGTTGAACGATTACAGGATTTACAATCCAGAATCCCAATTAGAATCTTAATTATTTTCATATTAAAACCCTAATTGTCTACTAAGTCACACTAGGTGAAGGTTTCATCTCTCAACATTCCCCTAAACCCTAGTAAAAATGGATGAACGCTCTTTCAAGTAATTCATCGAGCATGTGGCGTGCATAGTAGAAATTGCAAGCAAACAAGGGGAAAGTAAGGGTTGGGGCTAATCCATAATTCAACAGCACATAATCGGTATTAATCCCAACCCAAGTTGGGAGATTTAGCCTAGAATAATCTTTTTAACAACAACCATAACATTCAATTCAATAACCATAACAAACCCTAAAATAATGAAGAACAAGAGAGGAGAATTGAGAGAAAAGAACCTGGAATTAATTGAATGAATTAAAGGTAGAATAAACTTCAATCCAATAGTGTAACCCAAAAGTATGAAAATAAACTCTCAAGCAAAACCTAAAAATCACCTAAGAAGAGTGCTCTCAAATGGAAAACTAAAGTCTCCCAAAAACTGCAGGAACAATCACTTAAGTCCCATGACAGCAGGCCGACACACGGTCGTGCTTAGATACACGGGTGCGCACGGCCGTGCACTCCCTGTAGCCAGCCAGTGCACAGCTTCGGCCTTTGCAGCACGGTTATGCACTCCTGCAGCACGATCAAGCGCTCTTTTACCCATCTCCCTTTGGCTCTCGGGGCTTCATTAGACCTCCATCTCCTCGTAATTCATTGCCGAAGTCGTCTTTTCTATCAAGACCCGAAGATTCCTCTTGAAAGTACAAACAAACTACATTATAAACACAATTGAATCCAATGAGGTGAATTTGATCTTTTCTCATCCAGATTTATCATAGAAATAGTGAGAAATAGGGACCAAATGAAAGCTAAAAAGAGGTCAAAATAGAGGTTTATTACTCCCTCATGCTTATCTCTTGCTTGTCTCCAAGCAAGACTAGCTCATGAAATACCAAATAGGGAGATAAACCTATAGTCACACTCTCCTCAGGCAAGAGATAAACAATTGATAGATCAAGCTAAATCATGCATTAGGGACAGCCAATTCAAGGTGCGAAACAATCTCAATAAGACACGCACACTCCCATTCAAGAAGCCCCCTAACAAATACAACACATCAAATACCCCAATATTGAAACATATAGCAAGACAAGATCTTCCTCAGTAAGTGGTGAGTAAGCGAGACCGGTAGAACCTCACTTTATGACAAAGTGGAACACTCCCCTTAATGTGTTTAGAAGACATAACAAGGGTGCGCTCAATACTCTATCCAATCAAGCAAACTACCATAAACTTGGTAGAGTTCTCGATTCTTCACCACCTAATATAAAGTGCAATATACCAATCATAAGGGCTTGTAGAAAGGATGTAATGGGGCTAAAGGTAAAGGGTGAGAAGTGGAATAAATTTGGAAAGAGTGAAGCTAATAGTCAAAAGACTAGGGAGCCAGAAACACTTCCACAAATAATGTCGAAACAACAACTTCACACCACTATTAAAAATTGAGCAACAAACCCCACAACAACCTCAAGGGAGGAGCTAAGCAATCTTATCGCATTATCCTCATGCTAATCACTTCATTCACAGCTTTTCTATTTCTTTCTTTTATTTTCCTTTACTTTTTTCTTTTCTTTTTCTTTGCTTCCTCCTTTTTTTTCATCATTTCTATTTCTTTTGTTTAAAAGGAGAAAGGCATGTGAATGACATAGGAAATACAAACTCGAATCACGAATCTCCCCAAACAAGCCGCTAATAATGTACCCAAGGTGAACTAACCTTTGAAGCAAATCCAACTCAACATGGAAGTATTGCTCCACTAGACCTTGACAAGGATATAGAGAATATCGATAGGCCAAGTGTGTAGTATGTAGGGAGACAAGGGGAAAGACATAAAGGGCTAGCAAAGAGGGTAGTACATATTAATGGGTGGCTTTTTGGCTCATATGGCTAAATAAAACAAAAATTACCTCAATCATATTAACACATGCACATGCTAAATGCGATTTCAAAGAGAACTAGACCAAGTTCTAGAGATGCAATTCTAGATGAGTCACACATAAAGGAAAGTACGAGACTATATGCAATGAATAGTCATTAAGCTCAAAGTCTCACAGGTAAATCTACCACAGCCCAACAACTTACTTCAAGGTATGTCCCACTTATCGAGGTCAATCAAGCCAAGTCACATGAGTCTTAAGGGCAATATGACATACAACATAGGGCATGGGAAATACAGATGGCAATGTTAGAGCGCAATTCACAAAAGTTCGTACCATAACAGGCCACACATCAACACACAACTCAACCAGATCAATCCATCATCACCCCTTGTGTTCTCTTCATAAGAGGGATTTTCGCACACATTTATTAAAAAGTAATAAATCTAACTAAAAAAGCGGTAAAGGATATAAGGAGAAATGAAGAGACGTACAAGAAGTAGTACCTGGAGATCTTAAGGATGCCCAGCTCGATAATTTATCCTTTATGAGATGCAAAATCTAGCCTACGTACTCTAAACTACATGCTCTAATAAATGAAAAATATACAAACAATCCTAGTGAAACTATATGAAGTCCGATCTATATGATATGAATGCAAGTGATGTCATTCATCCCCCGCCCCAAGCCCATAATTTTACCCAAAGAGCTGTAAGCGCACCCCCCCATGCTGGAGACTTTTATTGTCCTCAATGAAATGGACATAGAAAAAGCCAAGGGAAAGGTGGAGCCAATAGTGCCTAGGGGAAAAAGAGTAGGCGGACGGGAAAGAAAAACATACCTTTTTTTTTTTCAAAAGTAGGTAAATGCTTGGGTTGCTCCCAAGAAGCACTTGTTTAAGGTCCTTAGCTTGACTCTTACCTCCAAATAATAGACGGTAACGATGCGAGAGGTGGCCTATGGGAGGTGTGGAAGTGTGAAGTAGGATCCTCTACCTCCCCAGTACAGGCAGAAGCAGTCGCGAAACGAATCAGGACGGCTACAGAAAAAGTAGAGGAACCTCCAAGCAGTATGTGAGATCCCCCATTTCCATAAGATATCTTAACCCCAGAAATAGCAGCGAAGCGGGAAAGAGGTATAGGCTCCTCAGAAGGTGAAGGAAGGACAAGCATTAAAGGCGGTGCAGGAGGAAGGAAACTGAAGTCCACTCTCTCCCCACACAGTTGGAAGGATAGGGTGCTTGCCTGAACATCGGTCACTACCTCGACAGTTGTAAGAAATGGGTGACCTATGATGAGTGAGGCCGGGAAGTCCTTATCCATGTCATGAATGACGAAATCACAGGGGATGAGGAACTTGCCCACCTGAATTGGGAGATCCTCTAGAATGTCACAGACTGCCTAGTGGAACAGTCTGCTAGCTGAATAGTCATACTGGTGGGCGTGAGGTCCCGTAGTTGCAACTTCTTGCAGAGAGAGCGGCATGAGGCTCACGCTAGCGCCCAGATCGCAAAGGGCTCTCTCAATCGACATATCCCCTATACAGCATGGGATAGAGAAATTGTCAGGATTCTGCAGTTTTGATGGCAACCGCCTCTGTAAGAGCGCACTGCAGGACCCGCCAATGGGAGCCATCGAAACTTCCCCAGGTTCTCCCTTCTTGGACATGAGCTCTATCAAAAACTTCAAATGGGCAGGTGCGTCCTTGAGAGCTTCCATGAAGGGACTACTAACATAGATTCGGCATAGGGTATCTAGGAATTGCGCAAATCTAGGTTTAACCTGAGATAGCTTGGACCATGCCAGTCTCTGAGGGAAAGGCACTGGGGGCTGGTAAGTACGAGCGGGAGGTGTAGGACTAGGGTCCCTAACAGAACTCATATTCTCTTCTTTCTTCTTCCGCTCTGTTTCTGCGGAATCAGGAACTGAAACTACCTCCTGGAGAATCATTATCGGGCTCTCCGCTAACTCCTCTTCTGTCGTGGAGATGGCATTGACGTAACCTCAGGGGTTAGTCTCGGGCTGGTTTAGGAGATGCCCTTGAGGTTGAGACAGGTGGATCACCTGTTGAGCGATCTGGACATCCATTGTCTTCTGATGGGCAGCCATGACGTCGATCCTGGAGGTCAATAAATTGAGCGATTCACCAAGACCTTCATTAGTCTTGGTCTAAGTCGCTATGAAGTGCTCCATGAGACTCTCTAGATGTGATGTTGGTTGAGGAGGTGGAGGAGGTAGAGGATTATAAGGAGCTCTGTTGTGGAAACCAGCTGGTTGGACAGAACTCTGGGGGTGATGGTTGGGGTTCTTGTAGAGAGGAATTGGGTAACTCTTCCAACCCTGCCTATAGGTGGTGGAGTGGGGGTTATTTTGTGGTGGAGGGTTGTGGCTATGGAAAGCGTTGACTTGTTCAATGCTAGAAGGAGCATTGTAACACTCAACAGAGGTATAACCTTGTACACTATAGGCCTCACAATACGTATAGACCCCCATTAATGACCTCGTATAAGTGATTGACAGGGTAGCCACTCTATCCAACTACTGTGCTAGGGTGTCTAATCGTGCTGGCCAGGAGTGTCACAGCATCCAACTCGTGTCTGCCACTGCCCCTCTTGGGGGTGGCTCTCTCACTCGACCAGTGATAATTGTTGAAAGTCATCTCTTCCAACAATGCCTTTGCCGCTTCAATAGACTTGCTCATGAGAGCACCCCCCACTGTGGCATCGACAGAAATTTTCACTGACCGCTCCAACCCATTGTAGAAGATTTGGATTAGGAGCCACTCAGGAACTCCGCGGTGGGGACATTACCGCTTGAGGTCTTTAAACCTCTCCCATGCCTCATACAGGGACTCTCTATCCTGTTGGGTGAGGGATGTGATGTCCGTCTTTACCTTGGCAGTCTTGCCAGGTGGGAAGTATTTGTTGAGGAAAGCCTTTGAAAGAGCCTCCTAGGTGGTGAACGAGTTGGGCTCCTCGTTCTGCAGCCAGTCACTAGCCCTATCCCTCAGTGAGAATGGAAAGAGCCTTAGTTGAATTACGTCGGTGGTCACCCCGTTGAGTTTGGTGTCACACTTCACAAGGAATTTGCGAAGGTACACATTGGAGTTATTCGAGGGGTGGCCGCTAAGCTGGTCCCGCTCTACGAAGGTGATGAGCATGGGACTGAGTTCAAAGTTGTTGGCTTCGACTGTCGGATTCACAATAGATTATGTGATACCCGACGCTTGTGGTAGGGCGTAATCGCGTAACCCCTCTGGTCTTGCCCTACCATCGCTACTTCTGCTTTCTTCTTCCTTCTTGCTTCTTCGCTACGCTAGCGTGCTGCTGCTTCTATCTCAGGGTCCAATGGGATAAGGTCTTGATCCCTTTGACTTCTCCTGCGCATACAAAAGCAAACACTACGACAGCGTAAGCAGTTTCTAGCAAGAATAGGAAGAATTATAAACTAAAACAAAAGAAAGAAAAAAAGAAATGCCTAGCCTAGAGTATTCGAATCGGTTCTAATATTGGAAGACACAAGTTCCCCGGCAACGGCGCCAAAAACTTGTTCGTCTTAAATTTATACCGCAAGTGCACGGTGTAGCTGGAGCTAGCATACGGCAAGTACGGGTCGTACTCCACAGGGAACTTGATTCTAATTACGAGAACTAATTAGATTACTCAATCTAGGCGATCACAATTGTTGATTGAGAATTAAACTAAGGGAAATTCTAACAATTAAGTAGTAAGATAAATAGCAGAATGGGAAACACTTACGTTGGAGTTAATAGCATGACTATGCCAGTGAATCAATTATTAACCCCGCCAAACAAACCTAAGCATGTATTACGAGTGGATAGATAATCAGTTAAGCCCATCTTCCCCCTCTCTTAAGAGTTGAAGACTAATCCTATAACTATAGTCACCTATTCTCATGGGACTAAAAGTCGAAGGATTACAGGATTTACAATCTCGAATCCCAATTAAAATCTTAATTATTTTCATAGTAAAACCCTAATTGTCTACTAAGCCGCACTAGGTGAAGGTTTCGTCTCTCAACGTTCCCCTAAACCCTAGTAAAAATGAATGAATACTCTTTCAAGTAATTCATCAAGCATATGGCGTACATAGTAGAAATCCCAAGCAAACAAGGGGAAAATAAGGGTTGGGGCTAATCCATAATTCAACAACACATAGTCAGCATTAATCCTAACCCAAGTTGGGAGATTTAGCCTAGAATCATCTTTTTAACAACAACCATAACATTCAATTCAATAACCATAACAAACCCTAAAATAATCAAGAACAAGAGAGGAGAATTGAGAGAAAAGAACCTAAGATTAATTGAATAAATTAAAGGTAGAATAAACTTCAATCCAATAGCGTAATCCAAAAGTACGAAAATAAACTCTCAAGCAAAACCTAAAAATCGCCTAACTCTCAAAAGGAAAACTGAAGTCTCTCAAAAACTGCAGGAAAAATCACTTAAGTCGTGCGACGGTGGGCCGATGCACAGTCGTGCTTAGACGCACAGGCAGCCATGCGCCATGGGTGCATGGCCGTGCGCTCCCTGTAGCCAGCTAGTGCGCAGCTTCGGCCTCTGCAGCATGGCTGTGCATTCCTGAAGCACGGTCGTGCACTCTTTTACCCATTTTCCTTTGGCTCTCGGAGCTTCATTAGACCTCGATCTCCTTGTAATTCATTGTCAAAGTCGTCCTTTCTATTAAGACCCGAAAATTCCTCCTGAAAGTACAAACAAACTACATTATAAGCACAATTGAATCCAATGAGGTGAATTTGATCCTTTCTTATCCAGATTTATCATAGAAACAGTGAGAAATAGAGACCAAATAAGAGCTAAAAAGAGGTCAAAAGAGAGGTTTATCGACAGTCCTCCATGGGACCTATGTCTCGGGGCCTGATATGAGGGCTCCTGGATAGCTTCCTTATAAAAGAAGACGTGTTTTGGGTAGCAGACAGGGCCACTGAAAGGGCAGCGTCCGCCAGTAGCCAAGGGTTTGTTTGGATGGAACTGGCATAGATTGACAGCGAGTTGCAGTAAAGGTTGGGGTAAAGTGTTGCTTTGCATTATTTTCTGATGAATTCCACGCTCCCACTTCCTGCGTATCTTGTTCCAAGGCTATTGTTTGTGAATATGTTGAAGGGTAATACAACAGTGAAGAAGAATACATGAAAATGTCAGTGAAATAGCAAGGTTATCATTTTTTTCGACTCCAATGTATAATGGAGTACTAGTTTGGGGCTTTGGGCTCTTTTTGAGGGGTTAAGTTCTCTTTTGATGAGAATATGAAGGGAAAGTATGTAGATTTTATACTGCATTCAGTGCCAAGGCATCAGTAAGTGGTCGAAGTATCTGATATATGAAGAATTTTAGTTTTGCAAGATATTCAAAAAATCTCATACAAATAGGGCCTATCAAAATTGAACTGAATTATGAGTTGAACATACTTATCCCTGGACTCTTTGGTTGTTGTGGGTATGCTTGAAGGTAGTTGTAAATTTTAGTTAAACAGGTTCTGGGGTATTTACACACCATAAAAAAACCCAAATTAATAAATACTTCTTTGGCAAATGGACTTGTGTGTTTGATGGTAGCTTATCATTGCTTTGTTCATGGATAGCATGATTTTTGTTCATGGTTTCTGTTTCTTGAAAGCTTGACTGACCTAATCATTTGGATATATACCAGCTGGTGCTTATTTGTTGATGAAGTGATATGGAAAGTTAAGTGACAACCTCTTCAATGCAACCCGAAGATGGATATAGTGAGTGTGCCATTCAACAACGTAAAAGGAAGAAGAGGTCTAAAGTGTAGAGGGGGCTTGAAGAAGGTAAGAATGTACAAGGTGAGAAAACAATAACTTGTAAGCATTGTAAAGTAATCATGACCGCTTATCCTAATAGTGGCACTTCTCACCTAAAGCGTCACTTAGATAAATGTCCACATCGACCTAGTGGACTTGAAATTGGGGAGTTCGGTATTGATGATTGTGAGAACTTTGTCTTTAACATGAATGAGCTTTGAAAAGAAATTGTGTTTTATATCATAGAAGGAGCTCATTTGTTTGCAACTATTGAAGAGAAAGGTTTTAAACGGATGATGTCTAAAGCTAATCCGAACTTTGTGTCATTCAGTCATTCAACAGCTAAGAGAGAACTATTGTCCATGTATGTAGGGGATAGAGATAAGGTCAAGGATATGCTATTGAAAGTTCTGGGTAGGATTTATTTGACAACTGATAATTGAAAGTCAAACCGCACTTATCAGCACTACATTTGCATCACAGCTCATTTTGTGGATAGTGCTTGGAAGTTGTATAAAAGGATCCTTAGGTTTAGAGCGTTGACACCTCTTTATGATGGTGAAAGTATTGCGAATGAAGTGTTTATGTTTCTTACTCAGTGGAACATTGAACATAAGATACTTACTATCACTGTGGATAATGCCAAGTATAATGATGTAATGGTGTCTAATCTGAAAAAGCGTCTTATTTCAAGGAATGGGTTGATTAGTAGTGGTGCTTTCTTTCATGTTCGATGTTGCGCACGTATCTTGAATCTTATTGTGTAAGATAGTTTGCAATTGATTGGAGACATTTTGAAAAAGATTCGAAATTTGGTGAAGTAGATGACTAGGTCTTCTCAAAGAAGTAAAGATTTCTATGAAATTGCTGAAAAAAATTTTTCATTTCGATGTGAGAAGAAAACTAAATTTGGACATGCAAGTCCATTGGAATTCCACTTATAAGATACTGGATAATGTTATGCATTATAAGAGTGTGTTTGGTTATTTGGTGTCCACTAATTCACCATTGCAGCTCTATGTGCTTGTAGAAGAAAAGTGGAAAAAAGTCACTGTTATACATAAATTTTTAAAGTTATTTTATGAAGTGACTTGTATGTTTAGTGCTATCAAGACCTCGACTTCGAATTTGTATTTTAAGGGTGCATGGATGGTCCATCTTCGTTTGCTTGAGGCTACTCAAGGTCCTTATGAATTTTTAACGAACATAGGAAATAGGATGCTTGGGAAGTTTGACAAGTACTGGTCCGAGTATAACCTATATTTATCATATGTTGTTATTCTTGATCCTAGATGCAAGATTAAATTTGTTGAGTATTGTTTCAGTAAACTATTTGCCCCGCATGATGTCATAGAACGGGTGGGTAATGTATTGAGTACTTTATGTTCCTTATATGATGAGTACAAGTCACATACTACATCAATTTCACCAATTGTCAGCTCTTCTCCTATTATAAGTGGTCCTGGGGATGATTATTTTGATAATTATAACAGTTTTAGTGGTAGAAGGTCTAAACCACAAGCAGGGAGGTCGCAACTTGACTTATACTTGGAGGAGCCGGCTCTTAAGTTAAATATGGAGTTAGATGTTTTGGAGTTTTGGCATGGAAGTTCCAGGAGATACCCGGAACTTTTTTTAATGGCACGAGACTTGTTGACTATCCCAGTTAGTACTGTAGCCTCAGAGTCTGCATTTAGTCTTGGTGGCAAAACCATCTCCCTGACTCGTAGTGCATTGAAACCAAAGACCGTACAAGCACTGGTGTGTTTATAAGACTGGAGACGTGCATACTATGATGCAACTTTAGTGGTCGATAATGATTCTAATTCAGACGAAGAAGGAGCATATGAGGATGAGGAGGACAATACAAGTCTTTTCTTTTAGGTAATTAGTTATTTTGATTATTATAATAAATTATATTTACTGAATTATACTTGTGAGCAACACTTATATGATGCCAATATGTTCATATGAAATTCAAGTGCAGAACTTTCTAATCTGTGGTTTCGTGATCAAATCTAGACTTTATCACTTGGTGGAATTGGTTTTAGAAATTATCATTGTTAATTTGGAATGGCTCAATGGTGTATTTTGAATTTGAGCTTATTGTAATTTAGATTATAATTGGTTGTATATTTTCTAACTTTAAATTTGGACTAGTTTAGCTTGGTTGGAAAATAATGACATTAGTTGATAAAGTAACTAACCAAAAATACTCATTGGGTGATAATGGGCGAGTCATGGGTGGGCCGGGCTTATTTCGCCCGTAACCCGGCCTGGCCCATTAACAATGTGTTGGGCCCGGCTCAACCCGTTTAGTTAATGGGATGGCCCTGTCCGTTGCCCACCCTTATTCGTAGATAATCCAACAGTATCCACCAATGCATAAATTTACCCCATAAAACAAGAAAAGACTATGATTATAAGCTAACAAGTGCCAACATTCTCGTAAAAAAAATTTGACGTCCAAAAGCCCACATTGTCTCTTTATGAGGATTTGTGTGTACATTTAGTTTTAGACATTTCCTCTTTATAAGGACTCCACCTTCCACATCTTTCACCCCAATTTGATTATGTCAAAAATACATATTGCCTCTTTATAAAGGATTTGTGTGTGCTATATGGATGGAAATCTTAGGTAACTGAACTTTGGAAATTCCTCCTTCCCAACCCATCGTGGCTTATTAATAACCACTAAGATAGGGGCCCAATAAACTAGCATGTTCACTCCTATCATATCATATCATCATATCACATATCTCTCTCTCTCTCTCTCTCTCTCTCTCACACACACACACACACACACATACACACACACACACACACATATGTGTGTGCTTGTTTGTGTGTGTCTGTGTGTGTATGTACGTATGTATGTACGTATATGTATATGTATATGTATATGTATATGCAATGTGTGTATATATATATATATATATATATATATATATATATATATATATATATATTCCAGCTAACCACATCACTCAAGTTACTGAAGTACTAGATTATATATAAACACAATGTACACATCAAGAAACCCTGAATCCCCACTGATGAAATCTATACTGTAAAGCTTGTCAAGGGCTACAAATTTAACCACTACTTTGGTTATTAAAACACTTTTTATAGCATAGGAAAGTAGGGATCGATCCACGAGGAAAGATTGTTGTAAAAGGCTACCTTAATCCTAAATAATTTTACTATTCTAATTTATTAAATCTAATCTTATTAATTCTAAAATAATTAAAATCTAATGAATAAAAATCTAGAAAAATATCCAATGATGCTCCTAAATATTTTATATGATATTCTGTAAATAAAACAGTAGAAAGCTTCCCTAAATAATTTAGAAAAATAAAGTCAAAATAATAACTGAAATTCTAATTAAAATTCAAAACAGTAACTAATAATCAGAGAAATAAATATTAAAATTATCTAAAAGTAACCTAAAATATTATATTTCAGGTATACAAGCTTATAAACTCTAAATTGTATCTACTATATTTCAGAAAAATCTGATCAGAAAATTAGCACAGAATATCCAGCAGAATAATAAATCTAAAATTAGAAAGAAAATAATCTGCATAAATATAAATATGAAAATAATCAAGAAAATTACCCTAATTCTAAGACACAATTTTCTGGACTTAACAATACCTAATAATCGTGATTTAACAATTAAAATCGAAATTTTCAAAATTATTAACCTAAAAACCTGCACATATCAATTTCTCAAAATAATTCTGAAAAATTATCAAATAACTTCCAAAAATTACGAAATTAAATATGGGAAGACTATGACATTGTATACACTCTAGGAACTGATAAAAATTGAAAAGAATAAAAATAACTATTTTTAGTCTAATTTCTAACAAACCGGTAATTTAATACTAAAACTGAGTATAAATCAATCTAAAATTATAAACACTCTAAAAATCAATATCTAAACTATCTAAAATTACCTAGACACTCCTAAAAGACTATACTTTTGGGGGGGGTCGATTGAAAGTATATGGTACCCAATAAAAATGAAACAAAAATTAACAATCAAACCAAATTAACTATAAGCGATGAATAATTATCAAAGTTGTCAAATTTATCAAGGACACTTAGTATAATCTCAATCCACCATGCAAATTAATATTTATCATCAACACACAAGTTAATTTCATTCATGAGTTAAACTGTAGAAGAAATCCACCAGCGGTTCTTCCCCGTTTCTCCTTAAATTCTAGTTTACTTAGGTCCAGCCCTAATATAAACCCTACTAATTTGATAATTTTTACACTAGCGCAAAAATTTAACCAAATTAGAGCATTAAGAATTAGAAAAACATCATTTAACTCTTTGTAACCAATTTACCAGCAAATCGATTTAACAAAGATCTAAAGCGATTACCTAATTAAAAGAGATGGGTTTGAGCCATCCATGATTAATTAGGATGATACCTAAGTCTAAAAGATTATAATTTTTACGTATTATAGTCTTCTAAACTATCAATCGAAATTGTATTAAACTAACTAGCATGCATTCTAATTAATTTAACACAATTGTCATAAACGATAAACGCTAATCGCTCTAGAATCATGAATATGAATCAACTAGGTAATAAAGCATAAGACTTATTTCAAGATAGTAAATTTAGCATGGCTTCAAAAAGATTATACTAAGTATATAAAAATTACTCACTCATATTGAGAATAAAATCACAGAATTCATTCAAATACTTCATGTTTAGTAATAAACTAAACACAAAATAAGTAAAAAAAAATAAAGTAAAAAAAAAACACAAACAAGAGATAAGGTGATGCTTGAAGATGATGATGGATGAGGTGATGAGGAGAGAGGAAGTGGCATGGCCTGATGTTCTTGGTGAGATAAGATGATGATGTTGTATGGTGAGGCTCAGCAGGTGCCGTGACCTGATGCTAGGTGTGAAAGAAAGATGATAGATGATGTTGATGGTGATGAAGTTGATATATATGATGATGAGGAAGGAGGAAGTGGCCGTTGTGATGATGGAGGAGGAGGTAAGAGAAAGATCATGGATGATATATATATAGAGAGAGAGAGAGAGGAAAGGAGAGGTGTGATTAGGGTTGGTAATTATGGTTTCCTTCTTCCTTTCTTCCTTAGATTTCTTCTCTTCCAAGACTTCTTGTTTTCTTCCAACTCTTGAAACCCTATCCCAATTAAATAATTATGGAAATAATATTTTCCATAAATTATTTATTAGACCGTCTTTTCGACAAATCGTACAAAATCGGGGTTTCGACGTCTTGTCCTCTCATTTTTATTTTATTAATGCCTAACCTGGAAAATATATAAAATAAAGTAAATTAGATGCAATAATGTGTAAAATACAATCAAAATAATTAATAAAACGTTGCATGATTTTTGGCTTAACAAATTCCCCCACACTTAGACTTTGGACGTCCTCGTGCAAAGAAATCTTAGACTCGACCTAAAGTTGACACCCTTTCTTTTCTTATAAAATCATGCATACTTATGATATTCATACTAGGCCTTGGCTTGCTTAAGAAGAACAGTGTTATTGAATAAATTGGTTTCTCCTTTAATAAGTGAATACCTGCTAAACATCCAACTATCCTTAGAGAGTTTATTCATCAGCCTCACAACATTTTTATAATGAAGTATCAAGATCAATAATTTATCCATCCCTTTTAGATATGCATACACCAATCAAGAAGTCTAAAAATTTAAGATAGAAAAATTTAGGCATGGTATGGCTATAGAGACAATTGAACTAGATAGAATAACTCATTGAATTGATTATTTTTCACTTCTTCTTCTTATCTTTCAAACTCCACTTGCGCACATATTCGAGGCCCATATAGGGTCTTAGAAATTAAACACCCCCTGTCTCACACTCACCCGAATAGAGGTGCAGGAGCAAACATTTAATTTCATCATTACTTTTATTTATTTTAATGGCTTATTAGTATGGGAAGCAAGCTTTCCAGTGGCAGTATTGCCTCAAAGGGTAGCTTCCAGTAGCGCATGCCTCAAAGGGGTACTTGTCATTCCCAACTTTAACTCTCTTTTTTCTTTTTTTCTTTCTTTGTATGAAAAGTAGACAAGTAAAATCACAATTTTAATGAATTATTCAACTAATTCAATAGTCTAGGAGATGGGTTAGGTCATTTTATTGCCCCTGAATCGGATATATTACATGACTAAATAAGATGGATAATCAAGAGAGTTGCTCATTAAGAAGATGTAGGAGGATCAACTCAAATTTCTCTAAAGGGTAACTATCATGCTTAGAAGTTTTCACTTATAGAAAAATAAACTACAAAATAGCTAAGAAAACAAAAAATTTTAAACAAGTAAGCCTAGCATAAACTCATATCATGCATTATTTATAAGAGAAAAGAAAAATTTTCTCGATTTTCTTTGTTTTTTTGTTTTTTTTTTCAAGAATAAAAACTGCAAGAATTAAATGCAGGATGCACCTCCCCACACTTAATTCATGCATTGTCCCTAATGCATGCAAAAAGATGAAAATAATGAAAATAAAAGCAAAATTAAATGGATACTTCCTTAAAAACGTTGGGTTGCCTCCCAACCAGCGCCTTTGTTTATAGTCGTTGGCTCGACTTCATGAAACTCCTGGATCCTCTAGTTGGATCTCTTCCAATAATTCAGCATTAATCTGGTAAGTCACTTTTTGAAACTCAGCATGATCAAGACTCTTAGTAAGCACAGTCAAAAATTCATCTTCGTTGGACAAGTCATAAATATTTTGGGGCAACTCATCAATAACATCAAGTGGATATACGTAATTCACATCAGCAGGGAATCTCATGGCATCAAAAATATTAAATTTAATCATTTTACTATCAAATTCCATAGTTAATGTTCCTTCATGCACATCAATTTTAGTTCTAGCCGTTTTCAAAAATGGCCTGCCAAGTAAGATGGGAATATCATGACATGCATCTCCCATGTTCATCACATAAAAATCAGCAGGAAATGCAAGTTCATTTACTTGGACTAAGATATCCTCTAACACTCCGTCTGGGTGAATACTGCTCCTATCAGCTAATTGAATCACTATACCAGTTTTCTTTAATTTGCCTAGGTTCAGTTTGTCATAAACGGATCTAGGCATAACATTAATAGAGGCACCTAAATCAAGCATAGCTTTATCAAAGCAAAGGTTTCCTATTTTGCAAGGAACAGAAAACACACCAGGGTCTTTACACTTAGGGGGAAGTTTTCTTTGAAAAACAGCAGACACATTTTCCCCTACACTTATCTTCTCATTACCAATGAGCTTCCTCTTGGTAGTTTTCTTTTAAGAACTTAGCATAACGAGGCACCTGTTTAATGGCATCAAGGAGAGGTATATTAATTTCTACCTTTCTTAATGTCTCTAAGATCTCTTGGTTAGCCTTACCTTAGAAGTAGGGTTTCTAAATCTACTAGGAAAGGGTGGAATTGGTTTATAAGGTTCTCTTTTCTTCTCTCCTATTTCCTTAGTAGTTTGATTAGAATTAGTGTCTAACTTCTGGTTCAGCCCCTTTAATCTCTAACTCAGGTTCTAATTCTCTACTCTTCCTAGGTTCTTTTAACTCTTTTCCCACTCCTAAGTGTTATGGCACTAACATTCTCTTTAGGTTAGGGTAAGGCTGAGATGGTAACCTATTTTGCATTTGAGCCTGCAGGTTGCTAACTATGATATCAGTTGCAGTCTGTTTCTCTTGAACCTGCTTAAGAGTTGTCTCCAAAATCTGAAACCTATCATCCATCTCCTTGAGGACTTGTTCCAGTAAAAAGTTGGTCCTATCCTGGTTAGAAGGTTGATGAGAGGGTTGGTCAAAACTAGGTGGATTAGGCTTAGAGCCATACCTAAGGTTAGGGTGGTCTCTCCATCCTTTATTATAAGTATTCGAATAGGGATCATACCTCCTTTGATATTGGTTAGAGTAAAGAGCATTAACATTTCATTCTTGTAGAGTAGGGCATGCATTAGTAGAATGCCTCTCTAGACAACAAATACCACATATTACTGCTTTTTGAATACGCCCAGTAATAATCTTATTTAACATAGTAGTAATGTGAGATAACTAATTCTCTAGAGATGAACTGGAACCTATCTCATTTATCCTTTTAACTTGTGAGTCCCTAGTACCAAACTGTTGAGTATTTTGGGCCATTAAATTAAATAGATTTCTAGCATCAGCTGGGGTTTTATTAACCAGAGCCCCCCAATAGCGGCATCAACCATATTACGATCCATAGGAAGCAAACCCTCATAAAAATATTGAATCAATAGTTGTTCAGTTATTTGATGTTTAGGGCAACTAGCACATAACTTATTAAATCATTCCCAATACTCACAAAAAGTTTTCCCATTCATTTGCTTGATTCTACATATTTCTTTCTTAATAGATTCAATACGGGATGCAGGAAAAAACTTTTCTAGAAATGATTTATGCAATGCAGTCCATGTGGAAAAAGATCCAGCAGGCATATAATATAACCAGTCCTTAGCATTACCAAGTAAAGAAAAGGGAAAAGCCCTTAGTCTAATTTGGTCCTCAGGAATTCCTTCAGGCACCATAGCAGAGCAGGTAATAAGAATTTCACTAATGTGTCTATAGGGGTTCTCTCCAGCTAATCCATGAAACTTAGGTAATAAATTAATAAATCCTGAGTTTAATTTCAAAAGGCTTATCTAAAACGGTATAAGTAATGGACATTGGTTGGGTTTCTAAGTTAGGAGCAGCAAGATCTCGAAGAGTAGACATGCTTACCTCTTTAACCCTAAAACTTACTGGGTCAGACTGACTCTCTTTGTTTTCAAGTTTCAATGCTTATTCTTTGTTCTCTCCAATTTCCTTACCACTCCTTAATTTCATACACTCCTTGAAATGTAAAAAGAATAAAATCAAAAAAAACTAGAGTTATAATAAAACAAATAAAAGTAACAAAATTAAATAGAAGTAAACTAGCAATTTAATTTTCTTTCCCCGGCAACGGTGTCCAAAATTTGTTAAGCTTGTCGAGAGTTACAAATTTAACCACTACTTTGGTTATTAAAACACTTTTTATAGCATAGGAAAGTAGGGATCGATCCACGAGGAAAGATTGTTGTAAAAGGCTACCTTAATCCTAAATAATTTTACTATTCTAATTTATTAAATCTAATCTTATTAATTCTAAAATAATTAAAATCTAATGAATAAAAATCTAGAAAAATATCCAATGATGCTCCTAAATATTTTATATGATATTCTCTAAATAAAACAGTAGAAAGCTTCCCTAAATAATTTAGAAAAATAAAGTCAAAATAATAACTGAAATTCTAATTAAAATTCGAAACAGTAACTAATAATCAGAGAAATAAATATTAAAATTATCTAACAGTAACCTAAAATATTATACTTTAGGTCTAAAAGCTTATAAACTCTAAATTGTATCTACTATATTTCAGAAAAATCTGATTAGAAAATTAGCACAGAATATCCAGCAGAATAATAAATCTAAAATTAGAAAGAAAATAATCTGCATAAATATAAATATGAAAATAATCAAGAGAATTACCCTAATCCTAAGACACAATTTTCTGGACTTAACAATACCTAATAATCGTGATTTAACAATTAAAATTGAAATTTTCAGAATTATTAACCTAAAAACCTGCACATATCAATTTCTCAAAATAATTCTGAAAAATTATCAAATAACTTCCAAAAATTACGAAATTAAATATGGGAAGACTATGACATTGTATAAACTCTAGGAACTGATAAAATTGAAAAGAACAAAAATAACTATTTTTAGTCTAATTTCTAACAAATCGGTAATTTAATACTAAAACTGAATATAAATCAATCTAAAATTATAACCACTCTAAAAATCAAAATCTAAACTATCTAAAATTACCTAGACACTCCTAAAAGACTATACTTTTGGGGGGGTCGATTGAAATTATATGGTAACCAATAAAAATGAAACAAAAATTAACAAGCAAACCAAATTAACTATAAGCAACGAATAATTATCAAAGTTGTCAAATTTATCAAGGATACTTAGTATAATCTCAATCCACCATGCAAATTAATATTTATCATCAACACACAAGTTAATTTCATTCACGAGTTAAACTGTAGAAGAAATCCACCAGCGGTTCTTCCCCGTTTTTCCTTAGATTCTAGTTTACTTAGGTCTAGCCCTAATATAAACCCTACTAATTTGATAATTTTTACACCAGTGCAAAAATTTAACCAGATTCGAGCATTAAGAATTAGAAAAATATCATTTAATACTTTGTAACCAATTTACCAGTAAATCAATTTAACAAAGATCTAAAGCGATTTCCTAATTAAAAGAGATGGGTTTGAGCTATCCATGATTAATTAGGATGATACCTAAGCCTAAAAGACTATAATTTTTACGTATTATAGTCTTCTAAACTATCAATCGAAATTGTATTAAACTAACTAGCATGCATTCTAATTAATTTAATATAATTGTCATAAACGATAAACGCTAATCGCTATAGAATCATGAATATGAATCAACTAGGCAATAAAGTATAAGACTTATTTCAAGATAGTAAATTTAGTATGGCTTCAAGAAGATTATACTAAGTCCATAAAAATTACTTACTCATATTGAGAATAAAATCACAGAATTCATTCAAATACTTCATGTTTAGTAATAAACTAAACACAAAATAAGTAAAATAAAATAAAGTAAAAAAAAACACAAACAAGAGATGAGGTGATGCTTGAAGATGATGATGGATGAGGTGATGAGGAGAGAGGGAGTGGCATGGCCTGATGTTCTTGGTGAGATAAGATGATGATGTCGTATGGTAAGGCTCAACAAGTGCCGTGACCTGATGCTAGGTGTGAAAGAAAGACGATAGATGATGTTGATGGTGATGAAGTTGATATATATGATGATGAGGAAGGAGGAAGTGGCCGTTGTGATGATGGAGGAGGAGGTAAGAGAAAGATGATGGATGATATATAGAGAGAGAGAGAGAGAGAGAGAGAGAGAGAGAGGAAAGGAGAGGTGTGATTAGGGTTGGTAATTATGGTTTCCTTCTTCCTTTCTTCCTTAGATTTCTTCTCTTTCAAGACTTCTTGTTTTCTTCCAACTCTTGAAACCCTATCCCAATTAAATAATTATGGAAATAATATTTTCCATAAATTATTTATTGGACCGTCGTTTCGGTAAATCGTATAAAATCGGGGCTTCGACGTCTTGTCCTCTCATTTTTGTTTTATTAATGCCTAACCTGGAAAATATATAAAATAAAGTAAATTAGATGCAATAATGTGTAAAATACAATCAAAATAATTAATAAAACTTTGCATGATTTTTGGCTTAACAAATTCCCCCACACTTAGACTTTGGACGTCCTCGTGCAAAGAAATCTTAGACTCGACCTAAAGTTGACACCCCTTCTTTTATTATAAAATCATGCATATTTATGATATTCATACTAGGCCTTGGCTTGCTTAAGAAGAACAGTGTTATTGAATAAATTAGTTTCTCCTTTAATAAGTGAATACCTGCTAAACATCCAACTATCCTTAGAGAGTTTATTCATCAGCCTCACAATATTTTCATAATGAAGTATCAAGATCAATAATTTATCCATCCCTTTTAGATATGCGTACACCAATCAAGAGGTCTAAAAATTTAAGATAGAAAAATTTAGGCATGGTATGACTATAGAGACAATTGAACTAGATAGAATAACTCATTAAATTGATTATTTTTCTCTTCTTCTTCTTATCTTTCAAACTCCACTTGCGCACATAATCGAGGCCCATATAGGGTCTTAGAAATTAAATACTTCTTATCTCACACTCACCCGAATAGAGGTGCAGGAGTAAACATTTAATTCCTTCATTACTTTTATTTATTTTAATGACTTATTAGTATGGGAAGCAAGCTTTCCAGTGGCAATATTGCCTCAAAGGGTAGCACGCAGTAGCGCATGCCTCAAAGGAGTACTTGTCATTCCCAACTTTGACTCTCTTTTTTCTTTTTTTCTTTCTTTGTATGAAAAGTAGACAAGTAAAATCACAATTTTAATGAATTATTCAACTAATTCAATAGTCTAGGAGATGGGTTAGGTCATTTTATTGCCTTTGAATTGGATATATTACATGACTAAATAAGATAGATAATCAAGAGAGTTGCTCATCAAGAAGATGTATGAGGATCAACTCAAATTTTTCTAAAGGGTAACTATCATGCTTAGATGTTTTCACTTATAGAAAAATAAACTACAAAATAACTAAGAAAATAAAAAATTTTAAACAAGCAAGCCTAGCATAAACTCATATCATGCATTATTTATAAGAAAAAAAATTTTTCTCAATTTTCTTTGTTTTTTTGTTTTTTTTTTCAAGAATAAAAACTGCAAGAATTAATGCAGAATGCACCTCCCCATACTTAATTCATGCATTGTCCCTAATGCATGCAAAAAGATGAAAATAATGAAAATAAAAGCAAAATTAAATGGATACTTCCCTAAAAACGTTGGGTTGCCTCCCAACCAGCGCCTTTATTTATAGTCGTTGGCTCAACTTCATGAAACTCCTGGATCCTCTAGTTGGATCTCTTCCAATAATTCGGCATTAATCTGGTAAGACACTTTTTGAAACTCAGCATGATCAAGACTCTTAGTAAGCACAGTCAAAAATTCATCTTCATTGGACAAGTCATAAATATTTTGGGACAACTCATCAATAACATCAAGTGGATATACGTAATTCACATTAGCAGGGAATCTCATGGCATCAAAAATATTAAATTTAATCATTTTACTATCAAATTCCACAGTTAATGTTCCTTCATGCACATCAATTTTAGTTCTAGCCGTTTTCAAAAATGGTCTGTCAAGTAAGATGGGAATATCATGACATGCATCACCCATGTTCATCACATAAAAATCAACAGGAAATACAAGTTCATTTACTTGGACTAAGATATCCTCTAACACTCTGTCTGGGTGAATACTGCTCCTATCAGCTAATTGAATCAGCATACCAATTTTCTTTAATTTGCCTAGGTTCAGTTTGTCATAAACGAATGTAGGCATAACATTAATAGAGGCACCTAAATCAAGCATAGCTTTATCAAAGCAAAGGTTTCCTATTTTGCAAGGGACAGAAAACACACCAGGGTCTTGACACTTAGGGGGAAGTTTTCTTTGAAAAACAGCAGACACATTTTCCCCTACACTTATCTTCTCATTACCAATGAGCTTCCTCTTGGTAGTGAATAATTCTTTTAAGAACTTAGCATAACAAGGCACATGTTTAATGGCATCAAGGAGAGATATATTAATTTTTACCTCCCTTAATGTCTCTAAGATCTCTTGGTTAGCCTCATTCACCTTAGAAGTAGAGTTTCTAAATCTACTAGGAAAGGGTGGAATTGGTTTATAAGGTTCTCTTTTCTTTTCTCCTAATTCTTTAGTAGTTTGATTAGACTCCGCATCTAATTCTGGTTCAGCCCTTTTAATTTCTTCATCAGGTTCTAATTCTCTACTTTTCTTAGGTTCTTTTAACTCTTTTCCATTCCTAAGTGTTATGGCACTAACATTCTCTTTAGGGTTAGGGTAAGGCTGAGATGGTAACCTATTTTGCATTTGAGCCTGTAAGTTGCTAACTATGATATCAGTTGCCGTTATCTCCCTTGAACCTGCGTAAGAGTTGTCTCCAAAATCTAAAGCCTATCATCCATCTTTTTAAGGACTTGTTCAAGTAGGAAGTTGGTCTTGTCTTGATTAGAAGGTTGACGAGATGTTGGGTCAAAATCAGGTGGATTGGTTTGAGGGCCATACCTAAGATTAGGGTGGTCTCTCCATCCTTCATTATAAGTATTCGAATAGAGATCATACCTCATTTGATTTTGGTTAGAGTAAAGAGCATTAACATTACCTTCTTGTACAGTAAGACATGCATCAGTGTAATGCCCATCTAGACAACAAATACCACATATTACTGCTTTTTGAATAGCCCCAGTAACAATCTTATTTAGTATAGCAGTAATGTGAAACAACTGATTCTCTACAGATGAACTAGAACCTATCTCATTTACCCTTTTAACTTGTGAGTCCCTAGCACCAAACTGCTAAGTGTTTTGGGCCATTCAATTAAATAGATTTCTAGCATCAGCCGGGGTTTTATTAACCAGAGCTCCCCCACGAGCAGCATCAACCATATTACGGTCCATAGGAAGTAAACCCTCATAAAAATATTGAATCAATAGTTGTTCAGTTATTTGATGTTGGGGACAACTAGCACATAACTTATTAGATCTTTCCTAATACTCACAAAAAGTTTCCCAATTCATTTGTTTGATTCCACATATTTCTTTCCTAATAGATCCAATACGGGTTGCAGGAAAAAATTTTTCTAGAAACGATTTATGCAATGCAGTCCATGTGGAAAAAGATTCAGCTGGCATATAATATAACCAGTCCTTAGCATTACCAAGTAAAGAAAAGGGAAAAGCCCTTAGTCTAATTTAGTCCTCATGAATTCCTTCAGACACCATAGTAGAGCAGGTAATAAGGAATTCACTAATGTGTCTATAGGGGTCCTCTCCAGCTAATCCATGAAACTTAGGTAATAAATTAATAAATCCTGAGTTTAATTTCAAAGGCTTATCTAAAACAGCATAAGTAATGGACATTGGTTGGCTTTCTAAGTTGGGAGCAGCAAGTTCTCGAAGAGTAGACATGCTTACCTCTTTAACCCTAAAACTTACTGGGTTAGACTGACTCTCTTTGTTTTCAGCTTTCAATACTTGTTCCTTGTTCTCTCCAATTTCCTTACCACTCCTTAATTTCATACACTCCTTGAAATCTAAAAAGAATGAAATCAAAAAAAAACTAGAGTTATAATAAAACAAATAAAAGTAGCAAAATTAAATAGAAGTAAACTAGCAATTTAATTTTTCTTTCCTCGGCAACGGCGTCAAAATTTGTTAAGCTGGTCGAGAGCTACAAATTTAACCACTATTTTGGTTATTAAATACTTTTTATAGCATAGGGAAGTAGGGATCGATCCACGAGGAAAGATTGTTTAAAAAAAAAAAAGACTAGCTTAATCCTAAATGATTTTACTAATCCAATTAATTATATCTAATCTTAATAATTAAAATCTAATGAATAAAAATCTGGAAAAACACCCAATGATGTTCCTAAATATTGTGGACGATATTCTGGAAAGAAATCAGCAGAAAGCTTCTCTAAATAATTTAGAAAAATAAAATCAGAATAATAACTGAAATTCTAATTAAAATTCAAAACAACAATTAATAATCAGAGAAATAAATATTAAAATTATCAAACAGTAACCTAAAATATTATACTTCAGGTCTACGAGCTTATAAACTCTAAATTGTATCTAGTTTATTTCAAAAAAAATCAGATCAGAAAATTAGCACAGAATATTCAGCAGAATAATAAATCTAAATTAGAAATAAAATAATCAGCATAAATATAAATACTAAAATAATCAAGAAAATTACCCTAATTCTAGGACACAATTTTCTGGACTTAACAATACCTAATAATCGTGATTTAACAATTAAAATCGAAATTTTCAGAATTAATAACCTAAAAACCTGCACATATCAATTTCACAAAATAATTCTGAAAAATTATCAAATAACTTCCAAAAAATTATGAAATTAAATATGGGCAGACTAGGACACTATATAAACCCTAGGAACTGATAAAAATCAAAAAAGAACAAAAATAACTATTTTTAGTCTAATTTCTAACAAACTGGTAATTAAATACTAAAACTGAATATAAATTAATCTAAAATTATAACCACTCTAAAAATCAAAATCTAAACCATCTAAAATTACCTAGACACTCCTAAAAGACTATACTTTTGGGGGGGTCGATTGAAATTATATTGAAGCTAATAAAAATAAAACAAAAATTAACAAACTAATCAAATTAACTCTAGGCAACAAATAATTATCAAAGTTGTCAAATTTATCAAGGATACTTAGTATAATCTCAATCCACCATGAAAATTAATATTTATCATCAACACACAAGTTAATTTCATTCATGAGTTAAACTGTAGAAGAAATCCACCAGCGGTTCTTTCCCGTTTTTCCTTAGATTCTAGTTTACTTAGGTCTATCTCTAATATAAACCCTACTAATTTGATAATTTTTACACCAGCGCAAAAATTTAACTAAATTATAGCATTAAGAATTAGAAAAACATCGTTTAACACTTTGTAACCAATTTACCAGCAAATCAATTTAACAAAGATCTAAAGCGATTTTCTAATTAAAAGAGATGGGTTTGAGCCATCCATGATTAATTAGGATGATACCTAAGCCTAAAAGACTATAACTTTTATGTATTATAGTCTTCTAAACTATCAATCGAAATTGTATTTAATCAACTAGCATGCATTCTAATCGATTTAACACAAATATCATAAACGATAAATGCTAATCGCTATAGAATCATGAATATGAAACAACTAGGCAATAAAGCATAAGACTTATTTCAAGATAGTAAACTTAGTATGGCTTCAAAAAGATTATACTAAGTACATAAAAATTACTCACTCATATTGAGAATAAAATCACAGAATTAATTCAAATACTTCATGTTTAGTAATAAACTAAACACAAAATAAGTAAAATAAAATAAAGTAAAAAAAAACACAAACAAGAGATAAGGTGATGCTTGAAGATGATGATGGATGAGGTGATGAGGAGAGAGGAAATGGCATGGCCTGATGTTCTTGGTGAGATAAGATGATGATGCTGTATGGTGAGGCTCAACAGGTGCCGTGACCTGATGCTAGGTGTGAAAGAAAGATGATAGATGATGTTGATGGTGATGAAGTTGATATATATGATGATAAGGAAGGAGGAAGTGGCCGTTGTGATGATGGAGGAGGAGGTAAGAGAAAGATGATGGATGTTATATACATATATAGAGAGAGGAAAGGAGGGGTGTGATTAGGGTTGGTAATTATGGTTTCCTTCTTCCTTTCTTCCTTAGATTTCTTCTCTTCCAAGACTTCTTGTTTTCTTCCAACTCTTGAAACCTTATCCCAATTAAATAATTATGGAAATAATATTTTCCATAAATTATTTATTGGACCATCGTTTCGGCAAATCGTATAAAATCGGGGATTCGACGTCTTGTCCTCTCATTTTTATTTTATTAATGCCTAACCTGAAAAATATATAAAATAAAGAAAATTAGATGCAATAATGTGTAAAATATAATCAAAATAATTAATAAAACGTTGTATGATTTTTGGCTTAACAAATTCCCCCACACTTAGACTTTGGACGTCCTCGTGCAAAGAAATCTTAGACTCGACCTAAAGTTGACACCTTTTCTTTTCTTATAAAATCATGCATACTTATGATATTCATACCAGGCCTTGGCTTGCTTAAGAAGAACAATGTTATTGAATAAATTAGTTTCTCCTTCAATAAGTGAATACCTGCTAAACATCCAACAATCCTTAGAGAGTTTATTCATCAGCCTCACAACATTTTCATAATGAAGTATCAAGATCAATAATTTATCCATCCCTTTTAGATATGCATACACCAATCAAGAGGTCTAAAAATTTAAGATAGAAAAATTTAGGCATGGTTTGGCTATAGAGACAATTGAACTAGATAGAATAACGCATTGAATTGATTATTTTTCACGTTTTCTTCTTATCTTTCAAACTCCACTTGCGCACATATTCGAGGCCCATGTAGGGTCTTAGAAATTAAACACTCCCTATCTCACACTCACCCGAATAGAGGTGCAGGAGCAAACATTTAATTTCATCATTACTTTTATTTATTTTAATCACTTATTAGTATGGGAAGCAAGCTTTCCAGTGGCAGTATTGCCTCAAAGGATAGCTTCCAGTAGCGCATGCCTCAAAAGGGTACTTGTCATTCCCAACTTTGACTCTCTTTTTTCTTTTTTTCTTTCTTTGTATGAAAAGTAGACAAGTAAAATCACAATTTAATGAATTATTCAACTAATTCAATAGTCTAGGAGATGGGTTAGGTCATTTTATTGCCCCTGAATCGGATATATTATATGACTAAATAAGATGGATAATCAAGAGAGTTGCTCATGAAGAAGATGTAGGAGGATCAACTCAAATTTCTCTAAAGGGTAACTATCATGCTTAGAAGTTTTCACTTATAGAAAAATAAACTACAAAATAGCTAAAAAAATAAAAAATTTTAAACAAGTAAGCCTAGCATAAACTTATATCATGCATTATTTATAAGAGAAAAAAAAAATTTCTCGATTTTCTTTGTTTTTTTGTTTTTTTTTTCAGGAATAAAAACTACAAGAATTAAATGCAGGATGCACCTCCCCACACTTAATTCATGCATTGTCCCTAATGCATGCAAAAAGATGAAAATAATGAAAATAAAAGCAAAATTAAATGGATACTTCTCTAAAAACGTTGGGTTGCCTCCCAATCAGCGCCTTTGTTTATAGTCGTTGGCTCGACTTCATGAAACTTCTGGATTCTCTAGTTGGACCTCTTCCAATAATTCAGCATTAATCTGGTAAAGCACTTTTTGAAACTCAGCATGATCAAGACTCTTAGTAAGTACAGTCAAAAATTCATCTTCGTTGGACAAGTCATAAATATTTTGGGGCAACTCATCAATAACATCAAGTGCATATACGTAATTCACATCAGCAGAGAATCTCATGGCATCAAAAATATTAAATTTAATCATTTCATCATCAAATTTCATAGTTAATGTTCCTTCATGCACATCAATTTTACTTCTAGCTGTTTTCAAAAATGGTCTGCCAAGTAAGATGGGAATATCATGACATGCATCACCCATGTTCATCACATAAAAATCAGCAGGAAATACAAGTTCATTTACTTGGACTAAGATATCCTCTAATACTCCGTCTGGGTGAATACTGCTTCTATCAGCTAATTGAATCACTATACCAGTTTTCTTTAATTTGCCTAGGTTCAGTTTGTCATAAACGGATCTAGGCATAACATTAATAGAGGCACCTAAATCAAGTATAGCTTTATCAAAATAAAGGTTTCCTATTTTACAAGGAACAGAAAACACACCAGGGTCTTTACACTTAGGGGGAAGTTTTCTTTGAAAAACAGTAGACACATTTTCCCCTACATTTATCTTCTCATTACCAATGAGCTTCCTCTTGGTAGTGCATAATATTTTTAAGAACTTAGCATAACGAGGCACCTGTTTAATGACATCAAGGAGAGGTATATTAATTTCTACCTTCTTTAATATCTCTAAGATCTCTTGGTTAGCCTCATTCACCTTAGAAGTAGGGTTTCTAAATCTACTAGGAAAGGGTAGAATTGGTTTATAAGGTTCTCTTTTCTTCTCTCCTATTTCCCTAGTAGTTTGATTAGAATTAGTGTGTAACTTTGGTACAGCCCCTTTAATCTCTAACTTAGGTTCTAATTCTCTACTCTTCCTAGGTTCTTTTAACTCTTCCCTACTCCTAATTGTTATGGCACTAACATTCTCTTTAGGGTTAGGGTAAGGCTGAGATAGTAACCTATTTTGTATTTGAGCCTGCAAGTTGCTAACTATGATATCAGTTGCCATATGTCTCTCTTGAACCTACTTAAGAGTTGTCTCTAAAATCTGGAACCTATCATCCGTCTTCTTAAGGACTTGTTTAAGTAGGAAGTTGGTCCTATCTTGATTAGAAAGTTGACCAGATGGTTGGTCAAAACCAGATGGATTAGGCTTAGGGCCATACCTAAGGTTAGGATGGTCTCTCCATCCTTCATTATAAGTATTCGAATAGGGATCATACCTCCTTTGATCTTGGTTAGAGTAAAGAGCATTAACATTTCATTCTTGTAGAGTAGGACATGCATTAGTAGAATGCCTCTCTAGACAACAAATACCACATATTACTGCTTTTTGAATACCCCCAGTAATAATCTTATTTAACATAGTAGTAATGTGAGATAACTAATTCTTTAGAGATGAACTAGAACCTATCTCATTTATCCTTTTAATTTGTGAGTCCCTAGTACCAAACTGCTGAGTATTATGGGTCATTAAATTAAATAGATTTCTAGCATCAGCTGGGGTTTTATTAACCAGATCCCCTCACTAGCAGCATCGACCATATTACGATCCATAGGAAGTAAACTCTCATAAAAATATTGAATCAATAGTTGTTCAGTTATTTGATGTTGGGGACAACTAGCACATAACTTATTAAATCTTTCCCAGTACTCACAAAAAGTTTCTCCATTCATTTGTTTGATTCCACATATATCTTTCCTAATAGATCCAATACGGGATGCAGGAAAAAACTTTTCTAGAAATGATTTATGCAATGCAGTCCATGTAGAAAAAGATCCAGCAGGCATATAATATAACCAATCCTTAGCATTACCAAGTAAAGAAAAGGAAAAAGCCCTTAGTCTAATTTGGTCCTCAGGAATTCCTTCAGGCACCATAGCAGAGCAGGTAATAAGGATTTCACTAATGTGTCTATAGCGGTCCTCTCCAGCTAATCCATGAAACTTAGGTAATAAATTAATAAATCCTAAGTTTAATTTCAAAGGCTTATCTAAAACAGTATAAGTAATAGACATTGGTTGGGTTTCTAAGTTAGGCGCAGCAAGGTCTCGAAGAGTAGACATGCTTACCTCTTTAACCCTAAAACTTACTGGGTCAGGCTGACTCTCTTTGTTTTCAAGTTTCAATGCTTGTTCTTTGTTCTCTCCAATTTCCTTACCACTTCTTAATTTCATACACTCCTTGAAATATAAAAAGAATAAAATCAAAAAAAACTAGAGTTATAATAAAACAAATAAAAGTAGCAAAATTAAATAGAAGTAAACTACCAATTTAATTTTCTTTCCCTGGCAACGGCGCCAAAATTTATTAAGTTTGTCAAGAGCTACAAATTTAACCACTACTTCGATTATTAAATACTTTTTATAGTATAGGGAAGTAGGGATCGATCCACGAGGAAAGATTGTTTTAAAAAGGCTAGCTTAATCCTAAATGATCTTATTAATCCAATTTATTAAATCTAATCTTAATAATTCTAAAATAATTAAAATCTAATGAATAAAAACCTGAAAAAAAACACCCAATGATGCTCCTAAATATTTGGATTATATTTTGGAAAGGAAACAGTAAAAAGCTTTCCTAAGTAATCTAGCAAAATAAAAACAAAAGAGTAACTAAAATTCTAATTAAAAATCAGAACAGCAAATAATAATTAGAAAATAAATATTAAAAATATCAAATAGTAACCTAAAATATTATTCTCCAGGTTTATGAGCTTATAACTCCTCAAGTGTACCCAAATAATTTTAGAAAAATCAAATCAGAAAATTACCACAGAATATCAATGTAGAATATTAAATCTGAAGTTAGAAATAAAATAATCTGCATAAATATAAATACAAAAATAATCACAAAAGTTACCCTAATTCTAGGACACAATTTAATGGACTTAACAATACCTAATATTCATGAATTAACAATTAAATCGAAATTTTCAGAATTAATAACCTAAAAACCTACACATATCCAATTCACAAAATAATTCTGAAAAATTATCAAATAACTTACAAAAATTACAGAATTAAATATGGGCAGACTAGGACACTAAATAAACTCTAGGAACCAATAAAATTCAAAAAAGAACAAAAATAACTATTTCTAGTCTAATTTCTAACAAACCGGTAATTAAATACTAAAACTGAATATAAATCAATCTAAAATTATAACCACTCTAAAAATCAAAATCTAAACTATCTAAAATTACCTAGATACTTCTAAAAGACTATACTTTTGGGGGGGTCGATTGAAATTATATGGTACCCAATAAAAATCAAACAAAAATTAACAAGCAAACCAAATTAACTATAAGCGATGAATAATTATCAAAGTTGTCAAATTTATCAAGGATACTTAGTATAATCTCAATCCACCATGCAAATTAATATTTATCATCAACACACAAGTTAATTTCATTCATGAGTTAAACTGTAGAAGAAATCCACCAGTGGTTATTCCCTGTTTTTCCTTAGATTCTAGTTTACTTAGGTCCAGCCCTAATATAAACCCTACTAATTTGATAATTTTTACACCAGCGCAAAAATTTAACCAAACTAGAGCATTAAGAATTAGAAAAACATCATTTAATACTTTGTAACCAATTTACCAGCAAATTGATTTAACAAAGATCTAAAGCGATTACCTAATTAAAAGAGATGGGTTTGAGCCATCCATGATTAATTAGGGTGATACCTAAGCCTAAAAGACTATAACTTTTACGTATTATAGTCTTCTAAACTATCAATCGAAATTGTATTAAACTAACTAGCATGCATTCTAATTAATTTAACATAATTGTCATAAACGATAAACGCTAATCGCTGTAGAATTATGAATATGAATCAACTAGGCAATAAAGTATAAGACTTATTTCAAGATAGTAAATTTAGTGTGGCTTCAAAAAGATTATACTAAGTACATAAAAATTACTCACTCATATTGAGAATAAAATCACAGAATTCATTCAAATACTTCATGTTTAGTAATAAACTAAACACAAAATAAGTAAAATAAAATAAAGTAAAAAAAAAACACAAACAAGAGATAAGGTGATGCTTGAAGATGATGATGGATGAGGTGATGAGGAGAGAGGAAGTGGCATGGCCTGATGTTCTTGGTGAGATAAGATGATGATGTTGTATGGTGAGGCTCAACAGGTGCCGTGACCTGATGCTAGGTGTGAAAGAAAGATGATAGATGATGTTGATGGTGATGAAGTTGATATATATGATGATGAGGAAGGAGGAAGTGGCCGTTGTGATGATGGAGGAGGAGGTAAGAGAAAGACGATGGATGATATATATATAGAGAGAGAGAGGAAAGGAGGGGTGTGATTAGGGTTGGTAATTATGGTTTCCTTCTTCCTTTCTTCCTTAGGTTTCTTCTCTTCCAAGACTTTTTGTTTTCTTCCAACTCTTGAAACCCTATCCCAATTAAATAATTATGGAAATAATATTTTCCATAAATTATTTATTGAACCGTCATTTCGGCAAATCGTATAAAATCAGGGTTTCGACGTCTTCTCCTCTCATTTTTATTTTATTAATGCCTAACCTGGAAAATATATAAAATAAAGTAAATTAGATGCAATAATGTGTAAAATATAATCAAAATAATTAATAAAACGTTGCATGATTTTTGGCTTAACAAATTCCCCCACACTTAGACTTTGGACGTCCTTGTGCAAAGAAATCTTAGACTCGACCTAAAGTTGACACCCTTTCTTTTCTTATAAAATCATGCATACTTATGATATTCATACTAGGCCTTGGCTTGCTTAAGAAGAACAGTGTTATTGAATAAATTAGTTTCTTCTCCAATAAGTGAATACCTGCTAAACATCTAACAATCCTTAGAGAGTTTATTCATCAGCCTCACAACATTTTCATAATGAAGTATCAAGATCAATAATTTATCCATCCCTTTTAGATATGCATACACCAATCAAGAGGTCTAAAAATTTAAGATAGAAAAATTTAGGCATGGTATGGCTATAGAGACAATTGAACTAGATAGAATAACTCATTGAATTGATTATTTTTCACTTCTTCTTCTTATCTTTCAAACTCCACTTGCGCACATATTCGAGGCCCATATAGGGTCTTAGAAATTAAACACTCCCTGTCTCACACTCACTCGAATAGAGGTGCAGGGGCAAACATTTAATTTCATCCTTACTTCTATTTATTTTAATGGCTTATTAGTATGGGAAGCAAGCTTTCCAGTGGCAGTATTGCCTCAAAGGGTAGCTCCCAGTAGTGCATGCCTCAAAGGGGTACTTGTCATTTCCAACTTTGACTCTCTTTTTTCTTTTTTTCTTTCTTTGTATGAAAAGTAGACAAGTAAAATCACAATTTTAATGAATTATTCAACCAATTCAATAGTCTAGGAGATGGATTAGGTCATTTTATTGCCTCTGAATCGGATATATTACATGACTAAATAAGATGGATAATCAAGAGAGTTGTTCATTAAGAAGATGTAGGAGGATCAACTCAAATTTCTCTAAAGGGTAACTATCATGCTTAGAAGTTTTTACTTATAGAAAAATAAACTACAAAATAGCTAAGAAAACAAAAAATTTTAAACAAGCAAGCCTAGCATAAACTCATATCATGCATTATTTATAAGAGAAAAAAAAAATTTTCTCGATTTTCTTTGTTTTTTTGTTTTTTTTTTTCAACAATAAAAACTGTAAGAATTAAATGCAGGATGCACCTCCCCACAATTAATTCATGCATTGTCCCTAATGCATGCAAAAAGATGAAAATAATGAAAATAAAAGCAAAATTAAATGGATACTTTCCTAAAAATGTTGGGTTGCCTCCCAACCAGCGCCTTTGTTTATAGTCGTTGGCTCGACTTCATGAAACTCCTGGATCCTCTAGTTGGGTCTCTTCCAATAATTCAGCATTAATCTGGTAAGGCACTTTTTGAAACTCAGTATGATCAAGACTCTTAGTAAGCACAGTCAAAAATTCATCTTCGTTGGACAAGTCATAAATATTTTGGGGCAACTCATCAATAACATCAAGTGCATATACGTAATTCACATCAGTAGGGAATCTCATGGCATCAAAAATATTAAATTTAATCATTTCACCATCAAATTCCATAGTTAATGTTCCTTCATGCACATCAATTTTAGTCCTAACTGTTTTTAAAAATGGCCTGCCAAGTAAGATGGGAATATCATGACATGCATCACCCATGTTCATCACATAAAAATCAGCAGAAAATACAAGTTCATTTACTTGGACTAAGATATCCTCTAACACTCCGTCTGGGTGAATACTGCTCCTATCAGCTAATTGAATCAGCATACCAGTTTTCTTTAATTTGCCTAGGTTCAGTTTGTCATAAACGAATGTAGGCATAACATTAATAGAGGTACCTAAATCAAGCATAGCTTTATCAAAGCAAAGGTTTCCTATTTTGCAAGGAATAGAAAACACACTAGGGTCTTTATACTTAGGGGGAAGTTTTCTTTGAAAAACAGCAGACACATTTTCCCCTACACTTATCTTCTCATTACCAATGAGCTTCCTGTTGGTAGTGCATAATTTTTTTAAGAACTTAGCATAACGAGGCACCTGTTTAATGACATCAAGGAGAGGTGTATTAATTTCTACCTTCCTTAATGTCTCTAAGATCTCTTGGTTAGCCTCATTCACCTTAAAAGTAGGGTTTCTAAATCTACTAGGAAAGGGTGGAATTGGTCTATAAGGTTCTCTTTTCTTCTCTCCTATTTCCTTAGTAGTTTGATTAGAATTAGTGTCTAACTTTGGTACAACCCCTTTAATCTCTAACTCAGGTTCTAATTCTCTACTCTTCCTAGGTTATTTTAACTCTTCCCCACTCCTAATTGTTATGGCACTAACATTCTCTTTAGGGTTAGGGTAAGGCTGAGATGGTAACCTATTTTGCATTTGAGCCTGTAGGTTGCTAACTATGATATCAGTTGCAGTCTGTTTCTCTTGAACCTGCTTAAGAGTTGTCTCCAAAATCTGAAACCTATCATCCATCTTCTTGAGTACTTGTTCCAGTAAAAAGTTGGTCCTATCCTGGTTAGAAGGTTGATGAGAGGGTTGGTCAAAATTAGGTGGATTAGGCTTAGGGTCATACCTAAGGTTAGGGTAGTCTCTCCATCCTTCATTATAAGTATTCGAATAGGGATCATACCTCCTTTGATCTTGGTTAGAGTAAAGAGCATTAACATTACCTTCTTGTAGAGTAGGACATGCATTAGTAGAATGCCCCTCTAGACAACAAATACCACATATTACTGCTTTTTGAATACCCCCAGTAATAATCTTATTTAACATAGCAGTAATGTGAGATAACTAATTCTCTAGAGATGAACTAGAACCTATCTCATTTACCCTTTTAACTTGTGAGTCCCTAGTACCAAACTGCTGAGTGTTTTGGGCCATTACATTAAATAGATTTCTAGCATCAGCTGGGGTTTTATTAACCAGAGCCCCTCCACTAGCAGCATCAACCATATTACGATCCATAGGAAGCAAACCCTCATAAAAATATTGAATCAATAGTTGTTCAGTTATTTGATGTTGGGAACAACTAGCACATAACTTATTAAATCTTTCCCAGTACTCACAAAAAGTTTCCCCATTCATTTGTTTGATTCCACATATTTCTTTCCTAATAGATCCAATATGGGATGCAGGAAAAAACTTTTCTAGAAATGATTTATGCAATGCAGTCCATGTAGAAAAAGATCCAGCAGGCATATAATATAACCAGTCCTTAGCATTACCAAGTAAAGAAAAGGGAAAGGCCCTTAGTCTAATTTGGTCCTCAGAAATTCCTTCAGGCACCATAGCAGAGCAGGTAATAAGGATTTCACTAATGTATCTATAGGGGTCCTCTCCAGCTAATCCATGAAACTTAGGTAATAAATTAATAAATCCTGAGTTTAATTTCAAAGGCTTATCTAAAACAGTATAAGTAATGGACATTGGTTGGGTTTCTAAGTTAGGAGCAGCAAGTTCTCGAAGAGTAGACATGCTTACCTCTTTAACCCTAAAACTTACTGGGTCAGGCTGACTCTCTTTGTTTTCAAGTTTCAATGCTTGTTCTTTGTTCTCTCCAATTTCCTTACCACTTCTTAATTTCATACACTCCTTGAAATATAAAAAGAATAAAATCAAAAAAAACTAGAGTTATAATAAAACAAATAAAAGTAGCAAAATTAAATAGAAGTAAACTAGCAATTAATTTTCTTTCCCCGGCAACGGCGTCCAAATTTGTTAAGCTTGTCGAGAGGTACAAATTTAACCACTACTTTGGTTATTAAAACACTTTTTATAGCATAGGAAAGTAGGGATCGATTCACGAGGAAAGATTGTTGTAAAAGGCTACCTTAATCCTAAATAATTTTACTATTCCAATTTATTAAATCTAATCTTATTAATTCTAAAATAATTAAAATCTAATGAATAAAAATCTAGAAAAATACCCAATGATGCTCCTAAATATTTTATATGATATTCTGTAAAGAAAACAGTAAAAAGCTTTCCTAAATAATCTAGAAAAATAAAGTCAAAATAGTAACTGAAATTCTAATTAAAATTCAAAACAGCAAATAATAATCAGAAAATAAATATTAAAAATGTCAACAGTAACCTAAAATATTATTCTTCAGGTATATAAGCTTATAAACTCTAAATTGCATCTACTTTATTTCAGAAAAATCAGATCAGAAAATTAGCACAGAATATTCAGCAGAATAATAAATCTAAAATTAGAAATAAAATAATCAGCATAAATATAAATACGAAATTAATCAAGAAAATTACCCTAATTCTAGGACATAATTTTCTGGACTTAACAACACCTAAAATCGTGATTTAACAATTAAAATCGAAATTTTCAGAATTAATAACCTAAAAACCTGCACATATCAATTTCTCAAAATAATTCTGAAAAATTATCAAATAACTTCCAAAAATTACGAAATTAAATATGGGCAGACTAGGACACTATATAAACCCTAGGAACTGATAAAAATCAAAAAGAACAAAAATAACTATTTTTAGTCTAATTTCTAACAAATCGGTAATTTAATACTAAAACTGAATATAAATCAATCTAACATTATAACCACTCTAAAAATCAAAATCTAAACTATCTAAAATTACCCAGATACTCCTAAAAGACTATACTTTTGGGGGGGGTCGATTGAAATTATATGGTACCCAATAAAAATCAAACAAAAATTAACAAGCAAACCAAATTAACTATAAGCGATGAATAATTATCAAAGTTGTCAAATTTATCAAGGATACTTAGTATAATCTCAATCCACCATGAAAATTAATATTTATCATCAACACACAAGTTAATTTCATTCATGAGTTAAACTGTAGAAGAAATCCACCAGCGGTTCTTTCCCGTTTTTCCTTAGATTCTAGTTTACTTGGGTCTATCTCTAATATAAACCCTACTAATTTGATAATTTTTACACCAGCGCAAAAATTTAACAAAATTAGAGCATTAAGAATTAGAAAAACATCGTTTAACACTTTGTAACCAATTTACCAGCAAATCAATTTAACAAAGATCTAAAGTGATTTCCTAATTAAAAGAGATGGGTTTGAGCCATCCATGATTGATTAGGATGATACCTAAGCCTAAAAGACTATAACTTTTATGTATTATAGTCTTCTAAACTATCAATCGAAATTGTATTAAACTAACTAGTATGCATTCTAATTAATTTAACATAATTGTCATAAACGATAAATGCTAATCGCTATAGAATCATGAATATGCAACAACTAGGCAATAAAGCATAAGACTTATTTCAAGATAGTAAATTTAGTATGGCTTCAAAAAGATATACTAAGTACATAAAAATTACTCACTCATATTGAGAATAAAATCACAGAATTCATTCAAATACTTCATGTTTAGTAATAAACTAAACACAAAATAAGTAAAATAAAATAAAGTAAAAAAAAAAAACACAAACAAGAGATAAGGTGATGCTTGAAGATGATGATGGATGAGGTGATGAGGACAGAGGAAGTGGCATGGCCTGATGTTCTTGGTGAGATAAGATGATGATGTTGTATGGTGAGGCTCAACAGGTGCCGTGACCTGATGCTAGGTGTGAAAGAAAGATGATAGATGATGTTGATGGTGATGAAGTTGATATATATGATGATGAGGAAGGAGGAAGTGGCCGTTGTGATGATGGAGGAGGAGGTAAGAGAAAGAAGATGGATGATATATATATATAAAGAGAGAGGAAAGGAGGGGTGTGATTAGGGTTGGTAATTATGGTTTCCTTCTTCCTTTCTTCCTTAGACTTCTTCTCTTCCAAGACTTTTTGTTTTCTTCCAACTCTTGAAACCCTATCCCAATTAAATAATTATGGAAATAATATTTTTCATAAATTATTTATTGGACCGTCGTTTCGGCAAATCGTATAAAATCGGGGTTTCGACATCTTCTCCTCTCATTTTTATTTTATTAATGCCTAACCTGGAAAATATATAAAATAAAGTAAATTAGATGCAATAATGTGTAAAATATAATCAAAATAATTAATAAAACGTTGCATGATTTTTGGCTTAACAAATTCCCCCACACTTAGACTTTGGACGTCCTTGTGCAAAGAAATCTTAGACTCGACCTAAAGTTGACACCCTTTCTTTTCTTATAAAATCATGCATACTTATGATATTCATACTAGGCCTTGGCTTGCTTAAGAAGAACAGTGTTATTGAATAAATTAGTTTCTTCTCCAATAAGTGAATACCTGCTAAACATCTAACAATCCTTAGAGAGTTTATTCATCAGCCTCACAACATTTTCATAATGAAGTATCAAGATCAATAATTTATCCATCCCTTTTAGATATGCATACACCAATCAAGAGGTCTAAAAATTTAAGATAGAAAAATTTAGGCATGGTATGGCTATAGAGACAATTGAACTAGATAGAATAACTCATTGAATTGATTATTTTTCACTTCTTCTTCTTATCTTTCAAACTCCACTTGCGCACATATTCGAGGCCCATATAGGGTCTTAGAAATTAAACACCCCCTGTCTCACACTCACCCGAATAGAGGTGCAGGAGCAAACATTTAATTTCATCATTACTTTTATTTATTTTAATGGCTTATTAGTATGGGAAGCAAGCTTTCCAGTGGCAGTATTGCCTCAAAGGGTAGCTTCCAGTAGCGCATGCCTCAAAGGGGTACTTGTCATTCCCAACTTTAACTCTCTTTTTTCTTTTTTTCTTTCTTTGTATGAAAAGTAGACAAGTAAAATCACAATTTTAATGAATTATTCAACTAATTCAATAGTCTAGGAGATGGGTTAGGTCATTTTATTGCCCCTGAATCGGATATATTACATGACTAAATAAGATGGATAATCAAGAGAGTTGCTCATTAAGAAGATGTAGGAGGATCAACTCAAATTTCTCTAAAGGGTAACTATCATGCTTAGAAGTTTTCACTTATAGAAAAATAAACTACAAAATAGCTAAGAAAACAAAAAATTTTAAACAAGTAAGCCTAGCATAAACTCATATCATGCATTATTTATAAGAGAAAAGAAAAATTTTCTCGATTTTCTTTGTTTTTTTGTTTTTTTTTTTCAAGAATAAAAACTGCAAGAATTAAATGCAGGATGCACCTCCCCACACTTAATTCATGCATTGTCCCTAATGCATGCAAAAAGATGAAAATAATGAAAATAAAAGCAAAATTAAATGGATACTTCCTTAAAAACGTTGGGTTGCCTCCCAACCAGCGCCTTTGTTTATAGTCGTTGGCTCGACTTCATGAAACTCCTGGATCCTCTAGTTGGATCTCTTCCAATAATTCAGCATTAATCTGGTAAGTCACTTTTTGAAACTCAGCATGATCAAGACTCTTAGTAAGCACAGTCAAAAATTCATCTTCGTTGGACAAGTCATAAATATTTTGGGGCAACTCATCAATAACATCAAGTGGATATACGTAATTCACATCAGCAGGGAATCTCATGGCATCAAAAATATTAAATTTAATCATTTTACTATCAAATTCCATAGTTAATGTTCCTTCATGCACATCAATTTTAGTTCTAGCCGTTTTCAAAAATGGCCTGCCAAGTAAGATGGGAATATCATGACATGCATCTCCTATGTTCATCACATAAAAATCAGCAGGAAATGCAAGTTCATTTACTTGGACTAAGATATCCTCTAACACTCCGTCTGGGTGAATACTGCTCCTATCAGCTAATTGAATCAGCATACTAGTTTTCTTTAATTTGCCTAGGTTCAGTTTGTCATAAACGAATGTAGGCATAACATTAATAGAGGCACCTAAATCAAGCATAACTTTATCAAAGCAAATGTTTCCTATTTTGCAAGGAATAGAAAACACACTAGGGTCTTTACACTTAGGGGGAAGTTTTCTTTGAAAAACAGCAGACACATTTTTCCCTACACTTATCTTCTCATTACCAATGAGCTTCCTCTTGGTAGTGCATAATTTTTTTAAGAACTTAGCATAACGAAGCACCTGTTTAATGGCATCCAGGAGAGGTATATTAATTTCTACCTTCCTTAATGTCCCTAAGATCTCTTGGTTTGCCTCATTCACCTTAAAAGTAGGGTTTCTAAATCTACTAGGAAAGGGTGGAATTGGTTTATAAGGTTCTCTTTTCTTCTCTCCTATTTCCTTAGTAGTTTGATTGGAATTAGTGTGTAACTTTGGTACAGCCCCTTTAATCTCTAACTCAGGTTCTACTTCTCTACTCTTCCTAGGTTCTTTTAACTCTTCCCCACTCCTAATTGTTATGGCACTAACATTCTCTTTAGGGTTAGGGTAAGGCTGAGATGGTAACCTATTTTGCATTTGAGCCTGCAGGTTGCTAACTATGATATCAGTTGCAGTCTGTTTCTCTTGAACCTGCTTAAGAGTTGTCTCCAAAATCTGAAACCTATCATCCATCTTCTTGAGGACTTGTTCCAGTAAAAAGTTGGTCCTATCCTGGTTAGAAGGTTGATGAGAGGGTTGGTCAAAACTAGGTGGATTAGGCTGAGGGTCATACCTAAGGTTAGGGTGGTCTCTCCATCCTTCATTATAAGTATTCGAATAGGGATCATACCTCCTTTGATCTTGGTTAGAGTAAAGAGCATTAACATTTCATTCTTGTAGAGTAGGACATGCATTAGTAGAATGCCTCTCTAGACAACAAATACCACATATTACTGCTTTTTGAATACCCCCAGTAATAATCTTATTTAACATAGTAGTAATGTGAGATAACTAATTCTTTAGAGATGAACTAGAACCTATCTCATTTATCCTTTTAATTTGTGAGTCCCTAGTACCAAACTGCTGAGTATTATGGGTCATTAAATTAAATAGATTTCTAGCATCAGCTGGGGTTTTATTAACCAGATCCCCTCACTAGCAGCATCGACCATATTACGATCCATAGGAAGTAAACTCTCATAAAAATATTGAATCAATAGTTGTTCAGTTATTTGATGTTGGGGACAACTAGCACATAACTTATTAAATCTTTCCCAGTACTCACAAAAGGCTTCTCAATTCATTTGTTTGATTCCACATATTTCTTTCCTAATAGATCCAATACGGGATGCAGGAAAAAACTTTTCTAGAAATGATTTATGCAATGCAGTCCATGTAGAAAAAGATCCAGTAGGCATATAATATAACCAGTCCTTAGCATTACCAAGTAAAGAAAAGGGAAAATCCCTTAGTCTAATTTGGTCATTAGAAATTCCTTCAGGCACCATAGCAGAGCAGGTAATAAGGATTTCACTAATGTGTCTATAGGGGTCCTCTCCAGCTAATCCATGAAACTTAGGTGATAACTTAATAAATTCTGAGTTTAATTTCAAAGGCTTATCTAAAATAGTATAAGTAATGGACATTGGTTGGGTTTTTAAGTTAGGAGCAGCAAGTTCTCGAAGAGTAGACATGCTCACCTCTTTAACCCTAAAACTTACTGGGTTAGGCTGACTCTCTTTGTTTTCAAGTTTCAATGCTTGCTCTTTGTTCTCTCCAATTTCCTTACCACTCCTTAATTTCATACACTCCTTGAAATATAAAAAGAATAAAATCAAAAAAAACTAGAGTTATAATAAAACAAATAAAAGTAGCAAAATTAAATGGAAGTAAACTAGCAATTTAATTTTCTTTCCCCGGCAACGGCGTCCAAATTTGTTAAGCTTATCGAGAACTACAAATTTAACCACTACTTTGGTTATTAAAACACTTTTTATAGCATAGGAAAGTAGGGATCGATCCACGAGGAAAGATTGTTGTAAAAGGCTACCTTAATCCCAACTAATTTTACTATTTTAATTTATTAAATCTAATCTTATTAATTCTAAAATAATTAAAATCTAATGAATAAAAATCTAGAAAAATACCCAATGATGCTCTTAAATAATTTATATGATATTCTGTAAATAAAACAGTAAAAAGCTTCCCTAAATAATTTAGAAAAATAAAGTCAGAATAATAACTGAAATTCTAATTAAAATTCGAAACAGTAACTAATAATCAGAGAAATAAATATTAAAATTATCTAACAGTAACCTAAAATATTATACTTCAGAAAAATCTGAAGTATCTACTATATTTCAGAAACTCTAAATTGTATCTACCATATTTCAGAAAAATCTGATCAGAAAATTAGCACAGAATATCCAGCAGAATAATAAATCTAAAATTAGAAAGAAAATAATCTACATAAATATAAATATGAAAATAATCAAGAAAATTACCCTAATTCTAAGACACAATTTTCTGGGCTTAACAATACCTAATAATCGTGATTTAACAATTAAAATCGAAATTTTCAGAATTATTAACCTAAAAACCTGCACATATCAATTTCTCAAAATAATTCTGAAAAATTATCAAATAACTTCCAAAAATTACGAAATTAAATATGCGAAGACTATGACACTGTATAAACTCTAGGAACTGATAAAAATCAAAAAGAACAAAAATAACTATTTTTAGTCTAATTTCTAACAAACCGGTAATTTAATACTAAAACTGAATATAAATCAATTTAAAATTATAACCACTCTAAAAATCAAAATCTAAACTATCGAAAATTACCTAGACACTCCTAAAAGACTATACTTTTGGGGGGGTCGATTGAAATTATATGGTACCCAATAAAAATGAAACAAAAATTAACAAGCAAACCAAATTAACTATAAGCGATGAATAATTATCAACGTTGTCAAATTTATTAAAGATACTTAGTATAATCTCAATCCACCATGCAAATTAATATTTATCATCAACACACAAGTTAATTTCATTCATGAGTTAAACTGTAGAAGAAATCCACCAGCGGTTCTTCCCCGTTTTTTCTTAGATTCTAGTTTACTTAGGTCCAGCCCTAATATTAACCCTGCTAATTTGATAATTTTTACACCAGCGTAAAAATTTAACCAAATTAGAGCATCAAGAATTAGAAAAATATCATTTAACACTTTGTAACCAATTTATCAGCAAATCAATTTAACAAAGATCTAAAGCAATTTCCTAATTAAAAGAGATGGGTTTGAGCCATTTATGATTAACTAGGATGATACCTAAGCCTAAAAGATTATAACTTTTACGTATTATAGTCTTCTAAACTATCAATCGAAATTGTATTAAACTAACTAGCATGCATTCTAATTAATTTAACACAATTGTCATAAACGATAAACGCTAATCGCTATAAAATCATGAATATGAATCAACTAGGCAATAAAGCATAAGACTTGTTTCAAGATAGTAAATTTAGCATGGCTTCAAGAAGATTATACTAAGTACATAAAAATTACTCACTCATATTGAGAATAAAATCACAAAATTCATTCAAATACTTCATGTTTAATAATAAACTAAACACAAAATAAGTAAAAAAAAATAAAGTAAAAAAAAAAAACACAAACAAGAGATAAGGTGATGCTTGAAGATGATGATGGATGAGGTGATGAGGACAGAGGAAGTGGCATGGCCTGATGTTCTTGGTGAGATAAGATGATGATGTTGTATGGTGAGGCTCAACAGGTGCCGTGACCTGATGCTAGGTGTGAAAGAAAGATGATAGATGATGTTGATGGTGATGAAGTTGACATATATGATGATGAGGAAGGAGGAAGTGGCCGTTGTGATGATGGAGGAGGAGGTAAGAGAAAGATGATGGATGATATATATAGAGAGAGAGAGAGGAAAGGAGGGGTGTGATTAGGGTTGGTAATTAGGGTTTCCTTCTTTCTTTCTTCCTTAGATTTCTTCTCTTCCAAGACTTCTTGTTTTCTTCCAACTCTTGAAACCCTATCTCAATTAAATAATTATGGAAATAATATTTTCCATAAATTATTTATTGGACCGTCGTTTCGGCAAATCGTATAAAATCAGGGCTTCGACGTCTTGTCCTCTCATTTTTATTTTATTAATGCATAACCTGGAAAACATATAAAATAAAGTAAATTAGATGCAATAATGTGTAAAATATAATCAAAATAATTAACAAAACGTTGCATGATTTTTGGCTTAATAGTGTATATATATATATATATATATATATATATATATATATATATATATATATATATATATATATATATATATATATATATATATATATATATCTATATACATATATATATATATATATATATATATATACATATACATACATACATACATACACATACATATAAATATATACATATACATATATATATATATATATATATATATTGGTGTGTGTGTGTGTGTGCGCGTGTATATGTATATGTATATGTATGTATGTATGTACGTACGTATGTATGTATATGTGTGTATGTGTGTGTGTGTGTGTGTGTGTGTGTGTGTGTGTGTATGTATGTGCATGTGTGTGTGGTATATATATACACACACACACACGCACATACATACATATATATGTGTGTGTGTGTGTGTGTGTGTGTGTGTGTGTACATATATGTATGTATGTGTGTGTTGTGTATGTATGTATGTATGTATGTATGTATCTATATATCTATATATATCTATATCTATATCTATATATATATATATATATATATATATATATATATATATAATATATATATATATAATATTATATATGTAATATACATACATACATACACACACACACACACACACACACATACACATACACACACACACACACACACACATATATATATATATACACACACATTAAAAGTTGAATGTAAGCAACGTATGAAGACACATAGGATGACATGTGTATTAGCCATGTAGGATAAAAATATCCATGTAGGTATTGTCACATCTGAATACATTAATTTAATTCAATATCACATTGAATGGTAAGTTTTTGACTACTTATATGCTCTTTATATTATAAATAGCAAAATAATAGGGGTTAAAAGGCATTCCTTCCCTGAATTCTAAAATATCATACACTGAGATATGTGGATCATTGATCTCTTCTAAAATGAGATCCCAACCTTTAATTCCATTGATCGTTTTGTGAATCAGGTCTCAGTCGTTGATTCAAATAATCTACTACCTCACTTATTTTTTTTATTTTGTTCTAGAAGGAAAAAAGATCAGCCATTCTTTCTCTCCAGCAAATTGGAGAAGCCAGCGTGTTTGAACATTTTCATACATGTACCTCAAGTATTTGTCATTGTAAACTGATCTCAAACACACTAAGCTGCGTAATGCAAAAGCGGCCGTTCTTTCTCTCTCCACAATCCAGTCACGCTACTGTTTTGTATTCTGTGTATTTGCACTGGTGCTTTGTCTCGGCCGGCTTGCTTCCCTATTTAGAATGACCTTGGCCATCTTCGGCACTAATTATCCCCCTCCCTTGTTTTTCGTAGGAGCCATAGTGGGTATTACAATACAATGGA